>JAVJIF010029188.1:0-41888 GCA_038442645.1 Agave tequilana | reverse complement strand
GGATGGGTACAGTCCGTATCAAGATGGATGATGGGATAGTACGAGAATTGAAGGAGGTGAGGTATGTACCTCAACTCAAAAGGAATCTTATCTCTGTTGGCGCTTTGGAAGCATTGGGTCTGGTGATATGTTCGAGATGGTGTTCTCAAGATGATCAAAGGCTCGATGGTGGTGATGAAGGGCGTCCGCCGGGATAATCTCTACTACTTGAAGGGTAGTACGGTCACAGGTCAGGTGGAGACTTCTAGTTCTTTAGATGATGGTTGCAAGAAGGTCTGGCAGGTAAAGGTCGGACAGGGAGGAGAAAAGTCTTTGCGAGCTCCTACAAAGAGGGATCAATGGAAGGTGCTACTACCTGCAACTTGGAAGGTGAACACAGTGTTCTGGACAAGAAGAAGGTGAAATTCAGCACCAGTACTCACCGCTCAGAAGGTCTTCTTGATTGTGTTCACGTAAGCGTTTGGGGACCTGCTAAGACTGCATCGCTTGGAGGTCACAGGTACTTTGTCTCTTTTGTTGATTGTTTATCTAGGCACTGTTGGATATATCCCATGAGACAAAGGTGTGAAGCCCTAGATATGTTGGTGAAGTGGAGAGGAAGAATGGAGAAGCAGATAGATAGGAAGATCAAGGAGCTACAGATTGGTAATGTTGAAAGAGACATGTACCAATTCCTATGATTTGGCCAGAACACTGATATTGCTACTCACTTCACAACAAGTATACATGGGGTGGCTAAGGAAGTAAACCGTTCCTTGCTGGAGAAGGTTCGGTGGTTGTTGTCTAATGCAGGATTAGACAAATCGTTTTAAGCTGAGGCGATTGTGTATGCTATCCATCTCATAAATGGGTCGACTGCGATAGGAGGTAAAGCTCCATTGAAAAATTTGGTCTGAGAAAGTGCTCAAAGATCATGGTTTGCTGCGGGAATTTGAAGTCCGACCTACTTCAGTGCCAAGAATGGCAAGGTGATCCCGCGAGCAAAGAGGTTTGTGTTTTGGGTGTCAAAAGGAATGGCTACAGGTTGTGGGACCCCGAAAACAAGAAGATCGTGTTGAGTAGGCATGTCACATTTGATGAGACTTCAGTGTTGAAGTCCACCGTCTCTCAGCAGGTGGAGAGGACGGAGACTAAGGAAGTATCGCAGCGGGTGGAGGTTGTGCTACTCCACCATCTCCAGTTCGTTCGGCATCAGAGAAGACTTCACCGGATGTGACACCGGGTGGAGATCATATAGCCAGGGTTGATGCTGAACAGGTTGAAGACATTGATGAGAACGTCGAGTTGTTTGCAGCCATTGGAACTGATTGGTCACTAAGTTGCACATTTATTATCATATTTCCATACTTATTATAGAATAAAATCTGCATTGTCCTAATTAAATGTTTAATTATTTGTAGGCCATTCCTTAAGGAGATGAAGAAAAACAAGCCCAAAAGCCCACAAATTCTGATTAATTCAGAATAAATTTGAAATGAAGAAAATCAGGGCAAAATCTTGGCATATAAGGAAGGTTGAGAAGAATCCTCCCTGAATCAAGATGAAGAAATCAGGACAAAATCTTGGCAATTACGGAAGGTTGAGAAGAATCCTCCTGAATCAAGCACAATCAAAGGCTGTTTTGTCAACTTTTGAAGCAAAAACAAGAAAATCAGAAGAAGATACGGGAAATACATCAGACCAGGAGATTCCCCCAATCTTCCTGGGATCTTCTCCTTTAGGTTTTTTTGCCTATAAATAATGGTTTAGCTGAGCAAAAAGGAGAACAAGGACCAGGCAGAGATAGGATTTAGACTAGTTTTTCATTTTGTAGTTTAGGCTTTTCTTTTCTTTTTATGTAATGTGTATGTAAGCTTAGGTTAGATGAAGATTCATGTAAGTAAGAGATGAAGGCCTATGTTGAGAGTGACACTGATGTACCTTCTCCTTTCTTCCATCGTTTCAAGCAATAAAAGGTAATATTTTTATTTTCTTCTTTACTTTCATTTTCTTTTCCCTCTTTCTACTTTACCTCCTTTGTTTTTGATGAATTTGCAAGTGAAGCCAGAAGCATTAGTATAACGATGTTGTGTGAGTGTCAACGATAGTTCATGAAGACGTTCTCCTCCTCAAGATCCGTATCAATTCATTCTTGCTCAGCTTGATGATATAATGCGCACGGGGACTGAGCTCGATCGTATGGTCTATGCGTTGAACGCCTCCGAATGCAAGGTAGAGCATGCAAAGGTTTTCAGGTAAGTCATCAATCAACCTAGGTAAGTATTTCTTCACTCTTCTTTCTTTCTTTTCTTTTATTTCTTTAGTATAGATCACCACCTCTTCCAAATCATTCTTTTTCGACTCATTTGTACATAGTCACTTTCTTTCCCTTTCTTTGTAAATAGTCATTCTCCATTTCTCCACCTTCTTCATCTCTCATTTTCTTTCTAACTTTAAATAACTTTCTTTTTCATTTTCATTTCTTTAACAAAGAAGAATCTTCGTTTTATCTTCATTAAGATTTCAAAAAGAAACGTAAACGCTTCTATCGCAAAACCCTCCTTGTGGATCACGACCCGCATAGTCACTTGCTATAGCGGTAAGAATTGAGCACTTGCACATCTTTATTTCTAAATCTAAGATTCTGTATTTTTTGTGCAGGTTTTACCTCAATCAAATTTTTGGCGCCGTTGCCGGGGAGGGTAATGGTTTTTATTGAAATCTGATTTATATTGAATTTTTAGAACTAAAACAAATTTTCTTCTCTGTTGCAGGTTATAGGGCAAGCAAAGTAGGAAAAAGGATTGCAGAAACATATAAGTGGTCTTGGGCCTCTGTTCTAGAAAACAGAGACCAAGTACCTTCTGAATTGCCGCGTTTGCTTGGCTTTAGCCGCGTTTCCGCGGCAAGGAAGAGTTCACTACTAACTGTCTTTCTTGCAGGGCTTGCTTGTTTGCAAAATGATAGTTTTTCTGCACTTTATTTCTTATATGCCATTACCAAAAGCCTGCTAACAAATCAACAGTAAAACATTTGTTGAAAAAGTTAAAAAATTGATTAGACGTTTGCATTTTAGACACGTGTTTTTTTCAATTCATTTACTTTACTGTTGAAGAGTGCTGGAGCAAGGTACGTTCGCATTGCATCTAGAATAAGACTCATCTCTTGGTTGATTTACGTCGCTTTGAGTGAATCTTGTTTACATATCTTGTACACTTGCACAAAACTTATTTTAAGGGCACTAACCCATAACAAGATAAGGTGGGGATTTAATCACCCTTCCTTGGCCCAAAAATCAGATTCCAAGCACTCACTAACCCTAACTAAAAATGAGTAGACGTTGGCCCTAGGGACATCTCGGACTCAATTAGGAGATTATCCTAAGGGGAAAGGTGTTAGAATTTGACTCTTGCCAAATCAGTGTCTAGGAAAGGGATTAAGGGCCGAAAGCCGGAAGGTTGGTGGTTATTTAATTAAGGAACGTCTTTGACGGAAAACCTCCCACCAACCTTACCCTGACCTGGCTGATTAGCTTGTGGTCAAAGTCTGTATTAAACCTCTCGTGGACAGTCTAATCAGTTAGGAGTCGTCTAGGTCATTGGTCTACCATAACTTAGGCTAGAATTTTTTCTTTTTTGTTTGTTTATTTGTTTATTTTTCTTTCTTTTGTTTGTATTCCATTGTGTGATATGGCTTATAATAACAATTTTTTCAACTTCAATAATAATCCATATTACACATCAAACTCTTTTTGGATATTACCAACCCGGCATATCATAACTTTAACCAACCTAGTGTGCCGGATTGGTCTTATCCGAATCAATATAACCATGTCCCCAATCTTATAACTATAATTTCCATAACGATTCAACTCTTCACAGAGTCAGTGGGGATTCACCTACCCCGAGTCCAATTTTCAACCAAATTGTCCCCCCTCTCCACCTAGTCCACAATATTTTCAAGACTCCTACTCAGATCCACCAGTCCAAAATAGATAACTATCAATTTTGGAAATGAGTATGCGTGAGTCCAAACACAAATCCCAAAATCTGATGGACTCACAATTTCACTACCAATTTCAAGACAACACTTCATCTTTTCAACAAACAATGAACATATCACCTATGAAGAGATGCTTGAAGCCATGACTCAGGCTCAAAACGCTCGTAATCACGACATAGAAATGATGGTCCAATCTTTACATTCTAACCGTTTTGCCAGTTCTGATGTCGGTAACCATTCTGTTAGAGCCGAAGAGTCATGTAGTTTTGAAAATCAAGGTTCCATTTCAGAACCGTCATTTGAACTTGCCTAAACTCCAATAATATTGATAGTTTGCAAGTTATCCCTTGCCTGAAATCGAACTTGAAAATGAATGTGATCATGAACCTCAACTTAGTGATTCAATTTTACTTCCTGATTCAATAATGACTCCGGTGTTTTCACCTGATTTCAACCTTTTCCCCGAGTCAACATTGGATCCTGTGCCAATTCATCATGAAATTGAATCACCTATTTTTGATGATCATATTGAACTTGACAAATTGTACACTTTTGAAAATCCTATTGACAAATTGGCAAGTTCTCATTTTTTTGATATTGAACTCAATGAGATATGTGATCTAGATTCTCAAATCTGTGATCCAGTTCAACTTTCTGAATCAATATTGACTCCTGTTTTGTTACCAAACTTGAGTAATATTTAGAGTCAGTTTTGATTCCACCACCTATCATTCTTGAACTTGAATCACCAATATTAAGTCACATCCCATTGTTAGAAATAAATACATGTGGACTTAAGTTTCAACTTCTTGACTTGGACCCAATTTGAACCTATTTCGACTCTTGAACATTTATTTGACTTAAGTCACCTTCCTGAGTCGGTATTAGTTCCTGTCCTTCCTGAGTCCAAGTTAATCATTCATCTTTTCACACTCCATTCTGGACGAGGTGGTTGACAAATTTGACTCTGAAATCAGTTATGGAATTTGGAAATTAGATAGGGTCAAATACTTAATAAAAATCCTTCATGGATACACAATCTTAATGGGTTATATTAGAGAAACTTCTGGTGGGTTCCTCCGAACCCAACGAAAAGTCGATTGGGCCGCATTTCGTGGACCAATCAGGACCACCACCGGAACCACCACCTTAAGGAACATTCTCCTTCCCTTTCTTCTTTTTCATGCATCTATGCATTAATCATACATTGAGGACAATGCATGAGATAGGTGTGGGGGGAGGGTCTAACATAACTTAGGTTTTTCTTTTTTTAAAAAAAAAATTAACATTTTCTTTACCTTTAAAAACTTTTTGAAAATAGAAACAATATTTTGACATATTTTTTGTAAGAAATTAAGTTAATTTTAAGGAATAGGAAAATTCAAATTAGGATTTCTTATACTTGGTCAAAATAAGATTATTTGTTTGATTTTAGGGTTAGAAAGATAATTGTTAAAGTAATTTAGTCTTGATCTTTACCTTGATGAAATATGCACACTTCATACACTTACACACTTAGGGTTCAAAAATAAAGATTCTTATGCCTTATAAAAAAAAAAAGATAAACAAATCTAATTATTGATTAGCTAGGTGCTTTGGCCTAAGCAAGCCTTAGTATTTATGCGAAAGATGATTAGATAAGTTTGAAATAAATATATATATATATATATATATATATAATATATATATATATATATATATATATATATATATATATATAAACATTCTCTGATTAAGCTGGGTATTTGTGCCTAATAAAGCATAAGTATTCACGCCTAAAAGGGGTTCAAATAATAAAATCCTTAGTTTTGTGGCCTTATTTGCTCGAGTCCTTAAGTCCTTGGGGTGTTTTCTCACCCGGTGCCCTAGGACCGTTTGGTTTGGGAGTCATCGATTAAAGGCTCGTTACATGGGCAGATTAGAAAGACTAATAGAACTAAGGAATAATACCAAAAAAAAATTATATATATATATATAATAAAAAACCCTTAGTCAAAATTTTCACAATCATAAGGTGCATATGACTTAGGGTAAAGTAATAGACCAGATGAGAAGTACAATTTGACTCCTTACTTTAATTGATAACAAATTTTTGAATAGAGACTAAGTTTAGGAATGGGAAAATTCAGTTTTCCTATAACTTATAGATTGCTTAAATCTTACAATTATATTTCAAATATTTTCTCTTTCAAAATGCTTTTCGAAAATACTAACTCTTTGTTTCTCTTTCTTATGGATTTTGTGGGTGTAATCCACTGAAAACCCTCACGAGACAAAACTCGTCCTCTAGGGGAAACCTAGAGGTTTAACGGCTTGTTACACATGCTCAGTGCAATCGCGTGACCTGCGAAAGTGGTTTAAATAATCCTTAGTATAGTTTAGTTGTTTTGCTCGAGGACGAGCAAAAGATAGGTATGGGGGTGTGATTGGTCACTAATATTGCACATTTATTATCATATTTCCATACTTATTATAGAATAAAATCTGCATTGTCCTAATTAAATGTTAATTTATTTGCAGGCCCATTCCTTAAGGA
This sequence comes from Agave tequilana, assembly GCA_038442645.1. Taxonomy (NCBI): domain Eukaryota; kingdom Viridiplantae; phylum Streptophyta; class Magnoliopsida; order Asparagales; family Asparagaceae; genus Agave; species Agave tequilana. The sequence goes on along the minus strand of JAVJIF010029188.1, from coordinate 35,371 downwards.
GATGAAGAGAAACAAGCCAAAAGCCCACCAAATTCTGATTAATTCAGAATAAATTTGAAATGAAGAAATCAGGGCAAAATCTTGGCATATAAGGAAGGTGAGAAGAATCCTCCCTGAATCATGATGAAGAAATCAGGGCAAAATCTTGGCATATAAGGAAGGTTGAGAAGAATCTCCCTGAATCAAGATGAAAAAATCAGGGCAAAATCTTGGCATATAAGGAAGGTTGAGAAGAATCCTCCCTGAATCAAGCACAATCAAGGCTGTTTTGTCAACTTTTGAAGCAAAAAAACAAGAAAATCAGAAGAAGATACGGGAAATACATCAGACCAGGAGATTCCCCCAATCTTCCTGGGATCTTCTCCTTTAGGTTTTTTTTGCCTATAAATACTGGTTTTAGTTGAGCAAAAAGGAGAACAAGGACCAGGCAGAGATAGGATTTAGACTAGTTTTTCATTTTGTAGTTTAGGCTTTTCTTTTCTTTTTATGTAATGTGTATGTAAGCTTAGGTTAGATGAAGATTCATGTAAGTAAGAGATGAAGCCTATGTTGAGAGTGACACTGATGTACCCTTCTCCTTTCTTCCATCGTTTCAAGCAATAAAAGGTAATATTTTTATTTTCTTCTTTACTTTCATTTTCTTTTCCCTCTTTCTACTTTACCTCCTTTGTTTTTGATGAGTTTGCAAGTGAAGCCAGAAGCATTAGTATAACGATGTTATGTGAGTTCCAACGATAGTTCATGAAGACATTCTCCTCCTCAAGATCCGTATCAATTCATTCTTGCTCAGCTTGATGATATAATACGCACGGGGACTGAGCTCGATCGTATGGTCTATGCGTTGAACACCTCCGAATGCAAGGTAGAACATGCAAAGGTTTCCAGGTAAGTCATCAATCAACCTAGGTAAGTATTTATTCACTCTCTTCTTTCTTTTCTTTTATTTCTTTGTATAGATCACCACCTCTTCCAAATCATTCTTTTTCGACTCATTTGTACATAGTCACTTTCTTTCCCTTTCTTTGTAAATAGTCATTCTCCATTTCTCTCCACCTTCTTCATCTCTCATTTTCTTTCTAACTTTAACATAACTTTCTTTTTCATTTTCATTTCTTTAAACAAAGAAGAATCTTCGTTTTATCTTCATTAAGATTTCAATAAAGAAACGTAAACGCTTCTATCGCAAAACCCTCCTTGTGGATCACGACCCGCATAGCCACTTGCTATAGCGGTAAGAATTGAGCACTTGCACATCTTTATTTCTAAATCTAAAATTCTGTATTTTTTGTGCAGGTTTTACCTCAATCAGGAACCAAGGTAAAGAAGCATGAATCTCAAGCTTGTAATCGCGACAAGCTCAAGTTGAAGGCCGTTGTTCTCCATGATGGTCGTGAGGAGGTTCATATGACTCAGCCAGATAGGTTCGCTACTACAGATCCAGGTACAAGTGTTTGAGCTTGATGAAGCTCATTTCAATGAACTACGGTTGGCTTGATCCTTGGGCAAGGTACGTAGGCAGCCGTAAAGGCGCAGCCATTTGGTAATGCAACCCGTATGAAGCTGTTTGGGTTCTCGAGAAGCTGATTGTAACTTCACGTAGAGGTGAAGAGTTGTGGCCGATTGGAGCTTCACGTAGAGGTGGAGAGACTTCACGTAGAGGTGAAGTGTTGTGGCCAGTTGGACTTCACGTAGAGGTGAGGTGTTGTGATCTCGATGAACAGGTTGATCTTCTGGTGAGAAGATATTAAGCTTGCATAAGGAGTGGTGTGCATCCAGTTATTGAAGCCGATGATGGTGTTCGGGTGTGCTCTACTCAGACTTGTTTGGACCGTCAGGCTGAAGACATGTAGACTAGATAGAGCTAGTCAGTTGGAGAGTCAGTGTTGGCTCATGATGAGTTATTCGTGAGGTCGTGAAGTCGCTGAGTTAGAGACACGTTCGGTGATCGGCATGTATGGAAGTTCTTAAGGTGAAGTGTAGGGAAGGCATGTGTGGTGCATCCCAGTTGGATAGCTGAGCTACAAATTTCAAGCCGAGATCGTGTGTCGATTTCACCGAGATCGTGTGTCGATTTCGTCTGGAGCGCGCAAGACGAGATCGTGTGTCGATTTCGCCGAGATCGTGTGTCGATTTCGCCAGGTGATAGACTGGAGTTCGTTGGAGATCGGCTCAGATTTGAAAAATCTTCACCGAGGTGGAGAATTATAGGAGAGAGGAGATAGAAGAGATGGAAGGAAGGAGGTAGCATAGAGATCAGATGACAAAGGAGCGAGAAACGGCGCACGGAGCAGGCCAGTTTGCACTCCCGGTCGATGGGTCGGTCGACCGGTGGAGGAGGCCGGTCAACCGCCCGGTCGACCAGCGTGCACGAGCGTGCACAGGAAGGAGCGGTCGACCGACCCGGTCGACCGACTGAAGTGACTTCGCTCTCGGGTAGGACCGTGGCATGGGTCGGTGACGACCGGTTGACCGACAGGCGCGACAGGACTTTCCTTTTAGGATTCGAATTCCTTTTCTGGATGGGATTGAATCCAACCTGGGTTTCCATAAATCCAGGGACTCTGTGGCTATAAATAGAGGCTAGAGGCCTCATGTATTGAATCTCTGAAAATCCCTCAAGAATTCTCTCTTGTATTACTTGTATTGATTGTTGAATCAATAAGATCTCTCTCTCCCTTGCCCCGAGGACGTAGGCACGTTGCCGAACCTCGTTAAATTTGTGTGTTGATTGCTTTTCTCTATTGGTTGCTGTTCCTGCTGTGTTGGTTGTTTCTCGGCTGCATCGAGTCTTCGCCAGTTGGGCGGATTCCTCAAGGGGTGGTTGTTGTGTCTCCTCTGCTTCCGCGATCCGCTGCGCACAACGAGTGGGTGTCGGGGCACAACAGGGCGGAGCCTGGAAGCCTGGAAGTACCTAGAATGCTGGGGTGGTTAGGATCATCCCCAGAGGGCATAGTGGAGCGACGCCTTGACACAAGGTCATTCTCGGAATGACTTCGGAGGTCCCAAGTGGGTAGCGACCCCTCTCGTTAAGGTTGCGACTCCGAGTGGTTTGGATTTCCATTAACGAAGAGAGCGAACATGGGATCTTCTACTCTGAGTGGGAGTATTCCCATCAGCAGACTGAAGAGTAAGTGGGGCCTCCGACTTCGAGCGGTCAGAATATCCCGACAACGGAGTAAAGGTGTCCGACTTCGAATGGTTTGGATTTTCCATTAGAGTGGAAAGGCCGAGTAAGGGGTGAGACCCATCTCGTTGCGGTTTCCTCTGAGTGGTTTGGATTTCTCGACAGCGGAGTAGAGATATCCGACTCCGAATGGTTTGGATTTCCTATCGGAGTGGAAAGGCCGAGTAAGGGTGAAAGCATATCATTGCAGTCTTTCTCGAGTGGTTTGGATTTCCCAACTGCGGAGAGGAACTCATCTTCTCGGGCAAACGAGTGGCTGACACTTAGCCGATATGGTGGTGGCTCCATCACCCCTCATTGAGAAGGCATGGATGCACCCTAACCCAGACGGTTTAGATGCATCTCATCAGACGGCTTTGGGAGGGTACATCCATATAGGATGACTTTACCGCTCAACAGCCATGGAGTAGGTGGGGGCTTCAGAAGGCGATTTTTTTCCCTCACTTACAGCACGACGGGAGGGCCTGGACAGGTGCACTCCGAAGGATGGCTTTGGAATCCTCTCTCCACACGGAGCAACAGGGCGCCTTGGAAGGCGGTTCTTTTCCCCTGATGATCCCGTGGACGGAGGATCTCAGAAGGTAAGGTTGGTGATGCAACCGTCGGGAGGTTCGAGTCGTATGAGATAAATAAACATGAGTTTGAAGAAGGAAACCCAGAATTTATTTGAAATAATAAAGAATAAATAAAAACAAACATGGTAGGAGATACTCCCTTGACCAAGACTGATCTTAATCAATCGCCTTATATTGGGAGCATGGTGGTTGGGATTGGTTCGCAATCTGTTGGACTTGTGGAGTTGTCGGCTATCCTAACTCTGAGATGGCTCTAGGGTTCAAGATGAAATCTTTGAGGTAGCCTGGAGGATGAGACTCTCCTGGTACCTTCAGAGCGAGCGATATTGATCGGTTCTGTGGCCCATGCCATCATGAAGGAACAATACTCCTTTGTTCTGGGGCAGGAAGGATCACTTTGGATTGGTGACGGTCGCTTCACCCATAGTTCGTCTTTGATGGCTTGGAACACTTCTTCGATGGGGAGTTTTAGTGGAGTGAAGAATTCTTCCACTCCGTAGACATGGAACACATTCTGAAATAAGTTCGGAGGCGCATGTCTCTTGTCGGAGTCTTACCCTCGACTCTGGTTGTCGAAGTCAAATGATTTCTTGCCTTCATTGTTGTGTTTGGAGGGTGGGTCAGAGAAGCCTTTTATTGCTTCTTCGAGGTGGATGTATTATTGTGCTCACATACGGACTTTCTTAAACTGTGTGACATTGTATTTCAGCAGATGTTTATGCGTGGGATGGCTAGTCTGCAGCCCGTTGATGAAGGCTAAGGCGACAACATCATCACAGCAGTTGTGAACTCTGGTAAGCTGGTTCTGGAAAGGGTTCATGTAGCTCTTGAGGTTGTCATCTGGCCTTATCCTGACAGTCAGCAGGTGGTTGTTTTTCTTCTTGATTTTCTGGCGGGAGGCATATTGGGTGAGGAATACCTCATACACCTCTTTGAAGTTGCAGAGGGAGTGTAGAGGAATCGAGTAGAATCAGTCAGAGGTTGTACCCTGCAAACTGGCAGGAAGACCGGCTATTAGATAATCATTAGGGGGTGGACCGCCATTACCTCTTAATAGTGTTAGAGATGTTGCATTGGGCGCTCACTTCGGTGTAAGGATCAATAGTCAGAGTTATGAATTTCTTGGGAATTTTGCGAGTCAGAATGTCTTTCAAGAGGGGGTAGTTGGATGCCTTGTTGTAGTGATCTTGGAATCTCCGAAGTGATTTAGCTTAGCTTCCTCTATTTGTCAGAGGATGAGCTCTTCTATACTCCATAGGTTGGGTATCTCATCAACTTTCTTCCGGGGTGAGCTACACCGACTGATTTCGTCGTAGAAATCTTTACTTGGCTGAGGAGATACCAAACTTTGACGCTTCTAGAGTCCCGAAGCGTCACAATCTGGGCACGAAATTGGTCGTTGGATCGTTCTAATGCTTCTCGTGCTCGAAAGGCATTTTCTCGGTCGAGGGCCGCCTACTCACGGTTCCTCCTGGTATTCTCTCGGTCGAGAGCCGCTTGATCTCGCTCGAGATTCATCTGAATCTTTGCTCTTCCATCTGCGCTTTCATTTCAGTAATCATCTGGAGGAGCTGGCCTTCGGGGAGTGAAGTTGGATGAGCATCATTGGTTGCCCCCTGCGGGGCGGAGGACGCGGAGTTCTTGGATCCAACTGCCATTCAGTAGCAACGTCTTTGGCGATGGAAATAGGTTTTATCATAGGAAGCAACCCCATTGTGAGTGATAGTTTGCTTCTTAAGATGCATTTTGGCTAGAGAAATTTACCAAGAGGGAATGATGCTTTGAGTGTTTACTCAGATATTTCAATGAAAGAACCAATTTGTGGTGGCCAAAAAATCCCAAAAATAGGACCTCAACTCACAAACAAAAAAGAAGGAAAAGTGAAAATTGGGAGAGAAAATCACAATCATAAAGACAGATTTTTACGTGAAAAATATCCAGAAAACGAAAAAATCACAGGGAGAAGAGAGGATGCACTAGTCTTTCATAGAAGGATTACAGTGGTGCTGTTATAAGTGATCGGAGTTTGGTTTTTTCCTCCCCTTTCTCGTTGGAGGAGAAGGGATATTTATACATGTTAAGGATGATGTCAAGGTTGCTAGTATCTCGGGTGGTGTAGTCATACGGTCTTTATGGCTGTGACCGATCGGTATTTATGGTTGTAATTGCCTCCCAGCTGTAGATATGAATCTGATTTGACAAAATAGTTATTAATTTCTCAAAATGTCCCTCTATCACGGGCAAGTGTCGTGATTTCGAGGGAGGTTGAAAAATGGCCACTACAATAAGAAACCCCACCAACGATTCATTTTGCACATTTTCCCCCTCTGTCATTAAAAGGTTACTACTATTAAAAATGAATTATCTGATTACTCTTTTGTGCTTATTTATTAAAGATATGATCCCTATCTTTTTGTATTTCTCCCTTTTCTGTGCAAATTGAATTAGACAAAATGTGTTTCTAAAACTTTTCCATTCATTCATATGCCACAATTGTTACAGGTGTTGGAATTGAAGAATATAAAGGGAATCTTCAAGTTGAATTATGGCGAGATCCGTTGATCGAATCAACTGGATGATGGTTGGAGTGTGTTCTCCTTCCATTGGTGATGAACGTGGTATATTCACATGTTCAATTCCGACTTCGAATGAATGAGATATTCAAGTCCAAAGATTGCCTAATTCAAAGCCAAAGGGACTAAAGTTAGCTACATGCATTTAGTCCCACATTGGCCATGTGATGGAAGCTCATGGGGTATAAATAGAGAAAAATGAGAACAAAGGGCGTGCCCTTTGGGTACTTGGAGTTTTCGCGCGCGAAAAGGAGAGAACTATGCACGTATGTGCGCGCGCGCGCCGCCGCTGGCGGCGGCGGCCGGCGCCGGAGCCGGAGCCGGTGCCGGTGCCGGGCCCGGGTGCGAACCAGTTGGCAGGCCAAAGGGTGCGAACCAGTTGGCAGGCCAAAGGGTGCAGCCTTTGGTTGGGTTCAGACCTGAAGGCCCCTTTTGGAATGCTATATAAAGCATTCCAAGTTCTCATTTTAATAAACACCAAAAATCCGAGATCTCTCTCTCTTCTCTCTCTCTTCTCTCTCTCTATAGTTCTGACTTCGGTTCTGAACTGGGCTCCAGCAAAGTAGGAATCCACGACTTCCAGAGCGACTTCCAACGAAGTGGGAATCCGCGACTTCCAAGTGAAGTGGGAATCCGAAGCGACTTCCTAAAGGAGATTCTGTCAAAATTCTTCAACCTTCCTACGTCCTCAACAGTGGGTGTTCCTCCAAAAGAGTAAGACAAATATTCATTTGAAATTTGTCGTTATACCGCTGTTTTGCTAATCCTGTGTAGGTACTGGTTGACTACGGTTCGACCGTACGGTGATTTGGTAGTGCTATCCAAATACCGTGAAGAAGTGTTGTATCTTGGGAGACCAGCGTCCATTATCCCGTTAGCACCGGTGCGGGGGACGTAATTGTCTTAGGAGATTCGCTGAAAGCGTACCTCACTTCAAATACTGTATAAGTGGACTAAGTCCTTTATACAGGGGATATACTTTACAGTATATCGAGATTGACTTAGATTTAGTCTAAGTGTTACTGTATAAGTGGATTAAGTCCTTTATATAAGGGATATACTTTACAGTATATCAAGACTGACTTGGATTCAGTCTAATTGGTGCTTAAACCAAGGAAGGAAATTGAAAGGTGGTTCTTGAATTAAGGAACGTTCTATTGAACGGAAAACCTCCCACCTGATATTTGCCGACCTGGCCAATTAGATTGTTGATATCTCAGTGATCTTGATTAGTTGTCAGATTGATTCTTGTTAAGCAGGATACCCAACAATCTTAAGACAGTTATCATTGAAGTTACTAACTTCAGTTCTGCTTGAACTTGCAGAAGATGTCTGATACAAATCAAGATAGCTCAAGCAAGGCAACAAACATACCGCTCCAAAGTTTGATGCCTCCTCCACTTCCTAACCCGAAGCCGGAGAAGCCAGGAAAGTTTGATGGCACAGAATTCAAGAGGTGGCAACAGAAGATGTACTTCTACTTGACCACTCTTCATCTGGCCAGATTCCTGGAAGAAAATCCACCAGAGCCTACAACTGATGCATGGACTCAATGTGACTTCCTTTGCCGAAATTATGTTCTTAATGGACTGGATGACTCTCTTTATAATGTCTACAGTCCAATCACTACGGCAAAGAAGTTATGGGCCAGTCTTGACAAGAAGTACAAGACTGAAGATGCTGGTACCAAGAAGTTCGTCGTTGGACGATTTCTGGAGTACAAAATGGTGGATAGCAAGACTGTCATCAGTCAGGTGCAAGAGTTCCAACTTATCTTGCACGAGATAGAGGCCGAAGGTATGATTCTTCCTGAAACTTTTCAGGTTGCAACCATCGTGGAGAAACTCCCCCCAGCGTGGAGAGACTTCAAGAACTACCTGAAGCATAAGCGAAAGGAGCTAAAGTTGGAGGATCTCATTGTGAGGCTTCGTATAGAGGAGGACAACCGCAAGTCCGAGAAAGGACCAGCAAGAACTCCTACGAAGCAAAAGCTTATGTGATCGAGGACTCAAAGGGGAAAGCGTCTACTTCTAAAGGCTTGAAGCGGAAGAAGACATCCCAAGGGTACAAAGGCAAGGCCCAAGACGGCAAAAGCATGCGCTTCAAAGGAACCTGCTATGTCTGCAACAAAGAAGGACATAAAGCTAATGAATGTCGCAGCCGTCTTAAGTGTAAGATCACCTAGAGGGGGGGTGAATAGGTGATGGCTAATCTAATGGTCACTTGTGAACAAATAATGCGGAATTAAAACTAAGTTGACCAAATTAAAATTTCTTTTAATTAAACACTTATGTATAACTCAAGAGTGTTGCCGAATTCCCCTTGCGAGGCTCTGAACAAGCTCCTCTAGATTCCCCTTGAATGGGTTGAGGTGCCGCGTTGGCTCTCTTGGTTGAATACTAGTGTTAACAACAATCCCACGCAATTATATATCAATTAAGCACAAGGGTATATATCATGCATATATAAGATGAACACAATGAAAGTAAATGCAAGATATAAAAGAGACAAAGAGAGAGAGAGGGAAGAGTAAGCAATCGCAAACACAAAGGGTTTGTTTTGAGGTTCGAGCACACTTGCTCTACATCCCCGCCTTCGACACACGAAGGATTTCCACTATGTAAGATCCCACCGGATCTCTCCTCGGTGCCGTACACCTACAAACCCTCGGACTCCCAAGTCCCGTACACACGCAAGTCCACCGACTCGCCGAGGCCGTACCTCGAACCACCAAGAGTTCACAACCGAACTCCAACCACAACGAGCACACTTGCCCGCTTCCTCAAAGTACAAAGAAAAATCTCTTTGATGATCACAACACTTGATCACCTAAAGAGCACTCTCACTACAACACACCTATAGGAATATCTAGCAATGGATAGCTCAAGTGTGGTGTGAGAAAAGCAAGGAAAGACTATGGTGAAAAACTCAAAGAATCACTTAACACTCTCTTGATAAAAACTCCTTTAAGATGGGAAATATTTGCACTCAAATATGTGGAGAGAACTTCTGAAATCAGTTGGAAAAACTAGCTCAAAGGTCTCCAAAATCTTAACCTCAAAACAGATGACAAGATCCCAATTTATAGGCTGCAGAAAATAGAGCCGTTGGGGCTGTGTCAGTGCTGTCGGTCGACCGCCGGTCGACCGGCCAACGGTCATTTTTCTGACCGTTGCAGCCACCGGTCGACCGGCTCGGTTGACCGATAATCTGGAATGAACTGTCGGTCGACCGGCCCGGTCGACTGATATTTCCAGAGAGCAAAGCTCTCTTGGTCGGTCGACCGACCCGGTCGACCGGCCACTGTGCTGACAACGTGCACAGGGCTGTGCACATCGGTCGACCGGACCGGTCGACCGGTTTGGCCTGTCAGCCAGTCTCCAGGTCAGAAAACAGGATTTAAAATCTTTTATAAAATCCTAAAAATACATAGAAATTCTACAAAAATAGTTTTACCAATATACTAGAAAGAACAAACATGCTTGCACAAAATCAAGACATGTTATAGATGTTTTGGTCTATTTTTGTAACTTGGAAATATTAGCTCAATAACCAAAATGTATTTTTCCAAAACATGTTTTTCCAAACTTGTTTTTCTAAATCTTCATCAAATACAAAAACAAGATATTTGAGTTCATTTTAAAGTATAGTGTGTATGGATATGATCCACTACACAATCATAAGAAATATCTATGTTTTTGACATAAAGCTCTAATCAAGATTTTGGTTTAAAGATATGAACTATGAAATACCAAAATCCAAGATAAATATTTTGTCTCAAAGAAAATCTTTTACTAAATAAAAATTCTTTTCTAAAAAGAAATCTTTTATGAAATCAATTAAATCAAGAGTTCTATCAAGAGTGTGTGTGTGTGATATAACTTGAGCAATCCACCAACTATCTATCCTTTACATTTTTACTAAAACAAAAATACAAATTCTATACCTAGACCCAAGTCTTCAACTTCTTGAAGTCTTCCCTTGAAGGCTTCTCATCTTCTTGACTTGGTCCAAGTTTGATCCAAAAACTCCTTGGATCACCACATGCAAGCTCCAAATCTTGTTCTTTTATCTTTTGTTGAGCTATGCACCTACTAAGATCTTGATCATGAATCTGTCACTAATTAAACACAAGATCATTAGTAAATATAACTTCATGAGTTGATCATCATCAAAACTAGGGCGATAGGCCTTTGGGCCAACAATCTCCCCCTTTTTGATGATGACAAAACTCATGAAATTATATATGCATGGATTAAAGTAAAGCTTCAAAGAAGCTCCCCCTTAACTCATGCATACCAAATAAATAAAAGATATGGCAATCAAAGCACATGAATATGTATGCAATGTAGGAGATGCAATCATATAAATCAAATCATAAATCAAGTCTTTTGCTCCTAATTGCAAGACAACATATATGCATAAATACAAATCTTACTCCCCCTTAAGCAAGGAACCAAATACTTCTCCCCCTTAAGTAAGGAAATCATGAAATTATGCATATAAAATCACAAATTCTTCTCCCCCTTTTTGTCAATCATCAACAAAGGGTTCAAAGAAAAATACATCAAACAAATTTTTCTCCCCCTTTTGTCAAAAACAAAGAAATCAAGGAGGGTAAAATACAAATCAAAAAATAAAATTTATATGCGATATAAATTCATGAAGAGGAAGACGTTAAGTTAGCTTCCCGACACATATACATTACATGAAAGAGGGATGACAAGCCTTAATTCACATAACGTATAATATGTCATGCATAAGAGGAGATGTGAAGCTCCCCCTACACACGTATATCATGAAAAGAGAGTTGTCAAGCTCCTCAAATTATAATATACTCAACATGAATCTACATATGGAAGAGATGTTAAGCTCTCCTTGCATATAGACAATACAAATCAAAAAAAATTTGAATTTTTCTTTATCAAAACAAAATTTTAACTTTTTCTTAGTAATAACAAATTTTGAGATATCGATTGTAAAATAATCAAATTTTGAATTTTTTGATACCAATTTCAAAACACAATGCATAAGCTTATTATGAAATACCAATTTGAAATCTAATTAAGCTTAGCATCAACAATCTTTGTGCTTTAAAGGAAATACCACTTGTAAAATAAGCACAAATAGATAACATATATGTATGACAAGATAATACCAATAGAAATTGATATAATTTGAAGGCATTCATACATACAATCAAAATATGGATATACACAACATGAAGTCATATTGATACCAATTGCAAATAACCAATGATACCAATTGAAAAGTAAGCATAAGTGTATACATCATATAATCTACCATATGAAGAATTCGAACTAGTTAAATGAACTTGTTTTAAGAACTAGTACGAGATCCTTCCATCAAGGAATAAGTTAAAAAGTTTTTCATGAAAGATCAATGAAACACAAGGCACCAAAAACACTCTAATCCATAAAGTCCATTTAATGTTTTCAAGAGATGTGAGTGTACTAATGTTATGTGAAGCATGGCATCATGAAAAATAGCAATAAAACTCAATATTCCTTCAAATCATAAATTTTGAATTATCATAACTTTTAAAACCTTGAAAATTATCAAAAAAATTTTTAAAAAAAAATGTTTCATAATATATGTATGTTTTGTCAATACAAGAAGCATACATACATATCTCTAACACAATTGAGTCCATATATATAGATTTGCATGAAAGGCAAATGACTCAAGAGATATCCATGTATATCTTAATTTTTGGCAAAATAACCATATACATGAAATGAAATCACATGATCATAACATAAATCCGAATGGGAATACAAGTTTAAGAATGTAATGATCATCAACATAAGGCTATACTAGTACATCTAATAGGCACAAATAAGCATTCAACCCAATCATATATAGATTTATTTGTGGTCCATAAGGTGTACAAGTATAAATCCAAGTGTTGACAAATACTAACATCTAAACTAATATTCAATACAATGTAGCATCAAAAATTTTGAAATCACAAAAGAATTTATCCATAAAAATAGAATCATGTGCAAATCTCAAAGGCTATTTGAAGAATAACTAACTAGTATAAATTGTTTTTGAAAAACTAGTTAAAGATCCTTCAAATACATCAAATTCAAATGTTTTTCATAAATACTACTAAGTACATAAAAGTTCAAGCACTCATAGTCCATAAAGCTCCAAATTATATGTTTTTCTTAAAGATGAGTGTTCAAAGGTTATGTAAATAGTATCTTCATGAAAATAGTTATTGAAGCCCAAAACGATCATAAGTCAAATTTTTAACAACAAATCATGAAAAATCATTTTTCACTAAAATCAACAATTTTCATGGTATATGTATGGTTTATACAAATCTAACAATATGCATACATATCCCAAAAATAAAAGAGTCTATTAAATGTTTGCATGAAGACAAGAGACTCACGGGTATACATGTATATTTATTAGATTTGAATTAAGCATGCATATACATGAAGTAAATCACAAAAATTGGCAAAACATGTATATATGAGAATTATCAAAACTAGATTATACATATGCATAAAGTGGATACAAGTGAGCATGAAATTCAAATTATTTAAGAGTCAATTGTAATTCACTATTTGTATATGTATACATACAATTTTGACAAATCTACATCTAAGCATGTAAATACCACATGAAGCACAAATCAAACAAAATCATGAACATGCTATGAATGTATGAAATAAGTAAAAGCATGTATATAAAAATAGGAGTTAAGAAATTGTTACCAACTCCAAAGCTCAAATATGGTGGCCTTTCCCACCAAGATTCCTTGATAGCAATGCATCCAAATGTTTGTCCATCATGTCCATTGCATCGGCTACCAAGGCACCAATCCTCTCACGTTTTGTGAGAGCCCTCACCTACATCAAAATCAAAAGGTGGGGGTTTTGGTACCCATGTTTTCTTGGGTCCTTTGGGGTTAGCATTGTTGTAAGGAACCCAAAATCTATTATACTTAGCAAAATATAAATATGGTTTCTTATCAAAACAATATCTTGCTAGATGGCCTTTGCGGCCGCAATGTGTACAAATGTACACCTTAGCATGATGCTTATGAGTGTGATTGTGATCGTGTTGTGCACCATAAGCATGATGTGTATGTGCATGAGCATGAGGAACTTGTTTCTTTTGAAACAAGGATTCCAACTTAGAATGGTTAAATGCACACGAGTTCAAAGTTGAACTCAAATTATTCATCTTATTTTTCATATTCTTAATCTCATTAGATGTGGCATGAAAAGCATGATGAGATGAAGAATCATTTTTCTTTTTCTTCTTAGCAACAAAATCTTTTTCTTTTTCAACAAATTTTCTTTTCAAAGTAGTATTTTCTTGCAAAATATCTTCTTTTTGTTTTTCCACCAAGTCAATCTTTTCTTTCAAAGTATTGTTTCCTTCACACAAAATACTCAATTTAGAAAATAAGGAAACATTCTCATTTTTCAAATCTTCTTTTTCTTTTTCTAAGCATGCGACTTTATTCCTAAGTGAATCATTTTCATTAAGCATGCAATCAAATTCCTTTTTCAAAATCTTGTTATCTTTTTCTAAACATGCAATGTTATCTCTACATGAATCATGATCTACATGCATGCTAGCAATATCCTTTTTCAAATTTTTAATTTCTTTCTTTTTCATGTCATATTTTTCAAGCAATAATTGGCAAAATGTATTAAGCTCATCATATGACATAACATTATCATCCTCGGATTCGGAAGTTACCTCAAGGGGGTTATCCCCTTGGACCATGTAGCACTTGTTGGAGGTGTCGCTTCCAACATCCGAATCGCTCCCCGCATAGTATTGTTCATTTTCGCCAAGGGAGATCAAGGTATTCCAAACTACAAAAGCAGAATCAATGTTAGCAACTCTAGATAAATAAGCATCATCTAGGGTACTCTTTAAAGCATTAAGGGCTTTTGTATTAGCCTCAATATTCTTACCATCTATACAATAAGCATTATTAGTAGTGGCAAGATATACATTATAACCTAAGGCTTTGAGGAATAATGACATCTTAACTTTCCAAATGTGGATGTTAAGAATATCAAAGGTGGGTGGAGACATAAAGTCCATGGTGAGGTGTGTGTACAAAAATATTGTGATTAGCCTAAAGGAGGATCTTTAACTCTTAGGTTGTTAGACCCAATATCAAGAGCACTAGCTCTGATACCAATTGTAAGATCACCTAGAGGGGGGTGAATAGGTGATGGCTAATCTAATGGTCACTTGTGAACAAATAATGCGGAATTAAAACTAAGTTGACCAAATTAAAATTTCTTTTAATTAAACACTTATGTATAACTCAAGAGTGTTGCCGAATTCCCCTTGCGAGGCTCTGGACAAGCTCCTCTAGATTCCCCTTGAATGGGTTGAGGTGCCGCGTTGGCTCTCTTGGTTGAATACTAGTGTTAACAACAATCCCACGCAATTATATATCAATTAAGCACAAGGGTATATATCATGCATATATAAGATGAACACAATGAAAGTAAATGCAAGATATAAAAGAGACAAAGAGAGAGAGAGGGAAGAGTAAGCAATCGCAAACACAAAGGGTTTGTTTCGAGGTTCGAGCACACTTGCTCTACATCCCCGCCTTCGACACACGAAGGATTTCCACTATGTAAGATCCCACCGGATCTCTCCTCGGTGCCGTACACCTACAAACCCTCGGACTCCCAAGTCCCGTACACACGCAAGTCCACCGACTCGCCGAGGCCGTACCTCGAACCACCAAGAGTTCACAACCGAACTCCAACCACAACGAGCACACTTGCCCGCTTCCTCAAAGTACAAAGAAAAATCTCTTTGATGATCACAACACTTGATCACCTAAAGAGCACTCTCACTACAACACACCTATAGGAATATCTAGCAATGGATAGCTCAAGTGTGGTGTGAGAAAAGCAAGGAAAGACTATGGTGAAAAACTCAAAGAATCACTTAACACTCTCTTGATAAAAACTCCCTTTAAGATGGGAAATATTTGCACTCAAATATGTGGAGAGAACTTCTGAAATCAGTTGGAAAAACTAGCTCAAAGGTCTCCAAAATCTTAACCTCAAAACAGATGACAAGATCCCAATTTATAGGCTGCAGAAAATAGAGCCGTTGGGGCTGTGTCAGTGCTGTCGGTCGACCGCCGGTCGACCGACCAACGGTCATTTTTCTGACCGTTGCAGCCACCGGTCGACCGGCTCGGTCGACCGATAATCTGGAATGAACTGTCGGTCGACCGGCCCGGTCGACTGATATTTCCAGAGAACAAAGCTCTCTTGGTCGGTCGACCGACCCGGTCGACCGTCCACTGTGCTGACAACGTGCACAGGGCTGTGCACATCGGTCGACCGGACCGGTCGACCGGTTTGGCCTGTCAGCCAGTCTCCAGGTCAGAAAACAGGATTTAAAATCTTTTATAAAATCCTAAAAATACATAGAAATTCTACAAAAATAGTTTTACCAATATACTAGAAAGAACAAACATGCTTGCACAAAATCAAGACATGTTATAGATGTTTTGGTCTATTTTTGTAACTTGGAAATATTAGCTCAATAACCAAAATGTATTTTTCCAAAACATGTTTTTCCAAACTTGTTTTTCTAAATCTTCATCAAATACAAAAACAAGATATTTGAGTTCATTTTAAAGCATAGTGTGTATGGATATGATCCACTACACAATCATAAGAAATATCTATGTTTTTGACATAAAGCTCTAATCAAGATTTTGGTTTAAAGATATGAACTATGAAATACCAAAATCCAAGATAAATATTTTGTCTCAAAGAAAATCTTTTACTAAATAAAATTCTTTTAAAAAGAAATCTTTTATGAAATCAATTAAATCAAGAGTTCTATCAAGAGTGTGTGTGTGTGATATAACTTGAGCAATCCACCAACTATCTATCCTTTACATTTTTACTAAAACAAAAATACAAATTCTATACCTAGACCCAAGTCTTCAACTTCTTGAAGTCTTCCTTGAAGGCTTCTCATCTTCTTGACTTGGTCCAAGTTTGATCCAAAACTCCTTGGATCACCACATGCAAGCTCCAAATCTTGTTCTTTATCTTTTGTTGAGCTATGCACCTACTAAGATCTTGATCATGAATCTGTCACTAATTAAACACAAGATCATTAGTAAATATAACTTCATGAGTTGATCATCATCAAAACTAGGGCGATAGGCCTTTGGGCCAACAATCTCCCCCTTTTTGATGATGACAAAACTCATGAAATTATATATGCATGGATTAAAGTAAAGCTTCAAAGAAGCTCCCCCTTAACTCATGCATACCAAATAAATAAAAGATATGGCAATAAAAGCACATGAATATGTATGCAATGTAGGAGATGCAATCATATAAATCAAATCATAAATCAAGTCTTTTGCTCCTAATTGCAAGACAACATATATGCATAAATACAAATCTTACTCCCCCTTAAGCAAGGAACCAAATACTTCTCCCCCTTAAGTAAGGAAATCATGAAATTATGCATATAAAATCACAAATTCTTCTCCCCCTTTTTGTCAATCATCAACAAAGGGTTCAAAGAAAAATACATCAAACAAATTTTTCTCCCCCTTTTTGTCAAAAACAAAGAAATCAAGGAGGGTAAAATACAAATCAAAAATAAAATTTATATGCGATATAAATTCATGAAGAGGAAGACGTTAAGTTAGCTTCCCGACACATATACATTACATGAAAGAGGGATGACAAGCCTTAATTCACATAACGTATAATATGTCAAGCATAAGAGGAGATGTGAAGCTCCCCCTACACACGTATATCATGAAAAGAAGAGTTGTCAAGCTCCTCAAATTATAATATACTCAACATGAATCTACATATGGAAGAGATGTTAAGCTCTCCTTGCATATAGACAATACAAATCAAAAAAATTTTGAATTTTTCTTTATCAAAACAAAATTTTAACTTTTTCTTAGTAATAACAAATTTTGAGATATCGATTGTAAAATAATCAAATTTGAATTTTTTGATACCAATTTCAAAACACAATGCATAAGCTTATTATGAAATACCAATTTGAAATCTAATTAAGCTTAGCATCAACAATCTTTGTGCTTTAAAGGAAATACCACTTGTAAAATAAGCACAAATAGATAACATATATGTATGACAAGATAATACCAATAGAAATTGATATAATTTGAAGGCATTCATACATACAATCAAAATATGGATATACACAACATGAAGTCATATTGATACCAATTGCAAATAACCAATGATACCAATTGAAAAGTAAGCATAAGTGTATACATCATATAATCTACCATATGAAGAATTCGAACTAGTTAAATGAACTTGTTTTAAGAACTAGTACGAGATCCTTCCATCAAGGAATAAGTTAAAAAGTTTTTCATGAAAGATCAATGAAACACAAGGCACCAAAAACACTCTAATCCATAAAGTCCATTTAATGTTTTCAAGAGATGTGAGTGTACTAATGTTATGTGAAGCATGGCATCATGAAAAATAGCAATAAAACTCAATATTCCTTCAAATCATAAATTTTGAATTATCATAACTTTTAAAACCTTGAAAATTATCAAAAAAATTTTTAAAAAAAAATGTTTCATAATATATGTATGTTTTGTCAATACAAGAAGCATACATACATATCTCTAACACAATTGAGTCCATATATATAGATTTGCATGAAAGGCAAATGACTCAAGAGATATCCATGTATATCTTAATTTTTGGCAAAATAACCATATACATGAAATGAAATCACATGATCATAACATAAATCCGAAGGGAATACAAGTTTAAGAATGTAATGATCATCAACATAAGGCTATACTAGTACATCTAATAGGCACAAATAAGCATTCAACCCAATCATATATAGATTTATTTGTGGTCCATAAGGTGTACAAGTATAAATCCAGTGTTGACAAATACTAACATCTAAACTAATATTCAATACAATGTAGCATCAAAAATTTTGAAATCACAAAAGAATTTATCCATAAAAATAGAATCATGTGCAAATCTCAAAGGCTATTTGAAGAATAACTAACTAGTATAAATTGTTTTTGAAAAACTAGTTAAAGATCCTTCAAATACATCAAATTCAAATGTTTTTCATAAATACTACTAAGTACATAAAAGTTCAAGCACTCATAGTCCATAAAGCTCCAAATTATATGTTTTCTTAAAGATGAGTGTTCAAAGGTTATGTAAATAGTATCTTCATGAAAATAGTTATTGAAGCCCAAAACGATCATAAGTCAAATTTTTAACAACAAATCATGAAAAATCATTTTTCACTAAAATCAACAATTTTCATGGTATATGTATGGTTTATACAAATCTAACAATATGCATACATATCCCAAAAATAAAAGAGTCTATTAAATGTTTGCATGAAGACAAGAGACTCACGGGTATACATGTATATTTATTAGATTTGAATTAAGCATGCATATACATGAAGTAAATCACAAAAATTGGCAAAACATGTATATATGAGAATTATCAAAACTAGATTATACATATGCATAAAGTGGATACAAGTGAGCATGAAATTCAAATTATTTAAGAGTCAATTGTAATTCACTATTTGTATATGTATACATACAATTTTGACAAATCTACATCTAAGCATGTAAATACCACATGAAGCACAAATCAAACAAAATCATGAACATGCTATGAATGTATGAAATAAGTAAAAGCATGTATATAAAAATAGGAGTTAAGAAATTGTTACCAACTCCAAAGCTCCAAATATGGTGGCCTTTCCCACCAAGATTCCTTGATAGCAATGCATCCAAATGTTTGTCCATCATGTCCATTGCATCGGCTACCAAGGCACCAATCCTCTCACGTTTTGTGAGAGCCCTCACCTACATCAAAATCAAAAGGTGGGGGTTTTGGTACCCATGTTTTCTTGGGTCCTTTGGGGTTAGCATTGTTGTAAGGAACCCAAAATCTATTATACTTAGCAAAATATAAATATGGTTTCTTATCAAAACAATATCTTGCTAGATGGCCTTTGCGGCCGCAATGTGTACAAATGTACACCTTAGCATGATGCTTATGAGTGTGATTGTGATCGTGTTGTGCACCATAAGCATGATGTGTATGTGCATGAGCATGAGGAACTTGTTTCTTTTGAAACAAGGATTCCAACTTAGAATGGTTAAATGCACACGAGTTCAAAGTTGAACTCAAATTATTCATCTTATTTTTCATATTCTTAATCTCATTAGATGTGGCATGAAAAGCATGATGAGATGAAGAATCATTTTTCTTTTTCTTCTTAGCAACAAAATCTTTTTCTTTTTCAACAAATTTTCTTTTCAAAGTAGTATTTTCTTACAAAATATCTTCTTTTTGTTTTTCCACCAAGTCAATCTTTTCTTTCAAAGTATTGTTTCCTTCACACAAAATACTCAATTTAGAAAATAAGGAAACATTCTCATTTTTCAAATCTTCTTTTTCTTTTCTAAGCATGCGACTTTATTCCTAAGTGAATCATTTTCATTAAGCATGCAATCAAATTCCTTTTTCAAAATCTTGTTATCTTTTTCTAAACATGCAATGTTATCTCTACATGAATCATGATCTACATGCATGCTAGCAATATCCTTTTTCAAATTTTTAATTTCTTTCTTTTCATGTCATATTTTTCAAGCAATAATTGGCAAAATGTATTAAGCTCATCATATGACATAACATTATCATCCTCGGATTCGGAAGTTACCTCAAGGGGGTTATCCCCTTGGACCATGTAGCACTTGTTGGAGGTGTCGCTTCCAACATCCGAATCGCTCCCCGCATAGTATTGTTCATTTTCGCCAAGGGAGATCAAGGTATTCCAAACTACAAAAGCAGAATCAATGTTAGCAACTCTAGATAAATAAGCATCATCTAGGGTACTCTTTAAAGCATTAAGGGCTTTTGTATTAGCCTCAATATTCTTACCATCTATACAATAAGCATTATTAGTAGTGGCAAGATATACATTATAACCTAAGGCTTTGAGGAATAATGACATCTTAACTTTCCAAATGTGGATGTTAAGAATATCAAAGGTGGGTGGAGACATAAAGTCCATGGTGAGGTGTGTGTACAAAAATATTGTGATTAGCCTAAAGGAGGATCTTTAACTCTTAGGTTGTTAGACCCAATATCAAGAGCACTAGCTCTGATACCAATTGTAAGATCACCTAGAGGGGGGGTGAATAGGTGATGGCTAATCTAATGGTCACTTGTGAACAAATAATGCGGAATTAAAACTAAGTTGACCAAATTAAAATTTCTTTTAATTAAACACTTATGTATAACTCAAGAGTGTTGCCGAATTCCCCTTGCGAGGCTCTGGACAAGCTCCTCTAGATTCCCCTTGAATGGGTTGAGGTGCCGCGTTGGCTCTCTTGGTTGAATACTAGTGTTAACAACAATCCCACGCAATTATATATCAATTAAGCACAAGGGTATATATCATGCATATATAAGATGAACACAATGAAAGTAAATGCAAGATATAAAAGAGACAAAGAGAGAGAGAGGGAAGAGTAAGCAATCGCAAACACAAAGGGTTTGTTTCGAGGTTCGAGCACACTTGCTCTACATCCCGCCTTCGACACACGAAGGATTTCCACTATGTAAGATCCCACCGGATCTCTCCTCGGTGCCGTACACCTACAAACCCTCGGACTCCCAAGTCCCGTACACACGCAAGTCCACCGACTCGCCGAGGCCGTACCTCGAACCACCAAGAGTTCACAACCGAACTCCAACCACAACGAGCACACTTGCCCGCTTCCTCAAAGTACAAAGAAAAATCTCTTTGATGATCACAACACTTGATCACCTAAAGAGCACTCTCACTACAACACACCTATAGGAATATCTAGCAATGGATAGCTCAAGTGTGGTGTGAGAAAAGCAAGGAAAGACTATGGTGAAAAACTCAAAGAATCACTTAACACTCTCTTGATAAAAACTCCCTTTAAGATGGGAAATATTTGCACTCAAATATGTGGAGAGAACTTCTGAAATCAGTTGGAAAAACTAGCTCAAAGGTCTCCAAATCTTAACCTCAAAACAGATGACAAGATCCCAATTTATAGGCTGCAGAAAATAGAGCCGTTGGGGCTGTGTCAGTGCTGTCGGTCGACCGCCGGTCGACCGGCCAACGGTCATTTTTCTGACCGTTGCAGCCACCGGTCGACCGGCTCGGTCGACCCATAATCTGGAATGAACTGTCGGTCGACCGGCCCGGTCGACTGATATTTCCAGAGAGCAAAGCTCTCTTGGTCGGTCGACCGACCCGGTCGACCGGCCACTGTGCTGACAACGTGCACAGGGCTGTGCACATCGGTCGACCGGACCGGTCGACCGGTTTGGCCTGTCAGCCAGTCTCCAGGTCAGAAAACAGGATTTAAAATCTTTTATAAAATCCTAAAAATACATAGAAATTCTACAAAAATAGTTTTACCAATATACTAGAAAGAACAAACATGCTTGCACAAAATCAAGACATGTTATAGATGTTTTGGTCTATTTTTGTAACTTGGAAATATTAGCTCAATAATCAAAATGTATTTTCCAAAACATGTTTTTCCAAACTTGTTTTTCTAAATCTTCATCAAATACAAAAACAAGATATTTGAGTTCATTTTAAAGCATAGTGTGTATGGATATGATCCACTACACAATCATAAGAAATATCTATGTTTTTGACATAAAGCTCTAATCAAGATTTTGGTTTAAAGATATGAACTGTGAAATACCAAAATCCAAGATAAATATTTTGTCTCAAAGAAAATCTTTTACTAAATAAAAATTCTTTTCTAAAAAGAAATCTTTTATGAAATCAATTAAATCAAGAGTTCTATCAAGAGTGTGTGTGTGTGATATAACTTGAGCAATCCACCAACTATCTATCCTTTACATTTTTACTAAAACAAAAATACAAATTCTATACCTAGACCCAAGTCTTCAACTTCTTGAAGTCTTCCCTTGAAGGCTTCTCATCTTCTTGACTTGGTCCAAGTTTGATCCAAAAACTCCTGGATCACCACATGCAAGCTCCAAATCTTGTTCTTTTATCTTTTGTTGAGCTATGCACCTACTAAGATCTTGATCATGAATCTGTCACTAATTAAACACAAGATCATTAGTAAATATAACTTCATGAGTTGATCATCATCAAAACTAGGGCGATAGGCCTTTGGGCCAACATTAAGGGGAACAAGAAGAGCCACCCACAGGCAAACATGACCAACCATGAATCACCAAGTCTTTCAGCTGTGGTGTCAGAAGTGAATCTGACAACCAATAACAAAGATTGGTGGGTAGACACGGGAGCTACTCGGCACATCTGCTCGGAGAAATTATTATTCTCAGAATATCAAAGGCTAGAGCAAGATGAGCAACTATTCATGGGGAATTCAGCCGTCTCAAAGGTTGAAGGAAAAGGCAAGGTCATCCTGAAGTGGACATCGGGAAAAGAGCTTACTCTTAACGATGTGCTTCATGTTCCAGACATCCGCAAGAATTTGATCTCCGGATCAATACTTAGTAAGAAGGGATTTAGAATGGTATTTGAATCCGACAAATTTGTACTTACTAAGGGTGGGATGTATGTGGGTAAGGGCTATCTTGTTGATGGACTTTTTAAAGCCAATGTTGCAGTGGTTGATAAAAAGTCTGTGTATTTGTACCCAAAGCTAATCAATAAAAGAAATTCTTCTGTTTATTTGCTTGAGTCTCCTAATTTGTGGCATGCTAGATTAGGGCATGTAAATTACAAGTCTTTAAAGAACTTGTCTAATCTGGGATATATTCCTAAACTCAACTTGGAAGAAATTCGCAAGTGTGAGGTTTGTGTTGAGGCCAAGTTGGCTAAAAATTCATTTCACTCAATAGATCGAAATACAGAACCTTTAGGGTTAATCCATAGCGATCTATGTGACTTGAAGTTTATGCCAACTAGAGGCGGTAAAAAGTATTTCATTACTTTTATCGATGACTGTACAAGATACTGTTATGTGTATCTTTTGAACAGTAAGGATGAGGCAATAAATATGTTTACAACATATAAAGCCGAAGTTGAGAATCAACTCAACAAGAAAATCAAGATTCTAAAATCCGATAGAGGCGGAGAATATGAATCAAATGATTTTAGTGAGTTATGTGCTAGTTTTGGTATAATACATCAAACTACAACACCATACACTCCTCAGCAGAATGGAATTGCTGAACGGAAGAACAGAACTTTGAAGGAGATGGTTAATTCCATGCTCGTAAGTTCTGGAGCTCCGCAGAACTTGTGGGGGGAAGCTCTATTAACTGCAAATCATATTCTAAATAGAGTACCCCACAAGAAACTTGGTCTTATACCATTCGAGTTATGGCATGGAAGGACACCTTCCTACCATTACCTCAAAATGTGGGGGTACCTTGCAAAGGTGCTAGCACCATTACCTAAAAAGACTAAGTTGGGAGCAAAAACTATAGACTGCGTATTCATAGGCTATGCCTTGAATAGTAGTGCCTATAGGTTTCTGGTTCATAAATCAGAAATACCTGATATTCATGTAAACATGATTATCGAATCTCGAGATGCTGTGTTTTTTGAAGATATCTTTCCGTACAAACGGGAAGCAGATAAGACTTCTGGTAAAAGAACACACGAGATGGCGTTCAGGGACGAAAGCCCCGAGGAACGAAATGTAAATGCAGAAATTGAACCAAGAAGAAGTCAGAGATCTAGAATCTCAAAATCTTTTGGTCCAGATTTCATAGCATACGCTATTGAGAGCGAGCCTCAAACATTTAAAGAGGCTATGTCAAACCCAGAAGCACAAATGTGGAAAGAAGCTATAAATAGCGAAATAGAATCCATACTAAGTAATCATACTTGGGAATTGGTAAACTTGCCTCCTGGAAGTAAACCAATTGGGTGTAAGTGGATTTTCAAACGAAAATTAAAACCCGATGGATCTATCGATAAGTACAGGCTAGATTAGTAGCCAAGGGTTATCGACAAATAGAAGGACTTGACTACTTCGATACTTATTCACCAGTAACAAGAATAACGTCCATACGGATGTTGATTGCGATTGCAGTATTGCACAACTTAGATATCCATCAAATGGATGTCAAGACTGCATTCTTAAATGGTGAATTAAGTGAAGAGATATATATGGAGCAACCTGAAGGATTTAAAGTCAAGGGCCAAGAACACAAGGTGTGTAAATTGGTAAAATCCTTATACGGTTTAAAACAGGCTCCAAAACAATGGCATGAGAAATTTGATAGTGTCATGATCAAAGATGGATTCACTATCAATGAATGCGATAAGTGTGTTTACACTAAAACAGTTGGAGATGCATGTATCATTGTTTGTCTTTATGTAGACGACATGTTGATACTTGGGACTAATATTGAGATTATTAAGTCCACTAAAAGAATGTTATCCAACTGTTTTGATATGAAGGATCTGGGGGTTGCTGATGTAATTTTAGGAATTAAAATTACTAGAACACCAGATGGAATCAGTTTATCTCAATCTCACTACGTGGATAAGATGATAGAAAGATTCAAGGATCATGGGATAAAAGAGAATACAAATCCTTTTCTCCCACACATCCACCTTCATAAGAATACAGGAACTGGAATACGCCAGTTGGAGTATTCTCAGATTATCGGAAGTCTAATGTATTTAATGAATTGCACTAGACCCGATATTGCTTACGCTGTAAGCAAGTTAAGTAGATATACTAGCAATCCTAGTGATCTACATTGGACCGCTCTACTACGAGTATTGGGTTACGTATCACATACCAAGGAATATGCCTTGAGATATGGAAAGTATCCTCCTGTACTGGAAGGATACAGTGATGCTAATTGGATTGCAGATTCTGAGGAATCAAAATCAACTAGCGGATACGTATTTACTCTAGCAGGAGCAGCGGTATCTTGAAAATCTTCTAAGCAAACATGTATTGCCCGTTCCACTATGGAATCGGAATTCATAGCCTTAGATAAGGCTGGAGAAGAAGCAGAATGGCTTCGACAATTCTTAGAAGATATACCGTTATGGCAAAAGCCAGTGCCCGCTATATGTATACACTGCGACAATCAAGCAGCTATATCTAGGGCACAAAATGTGATATACAACGGTAAGTCTAGACATATTCGTCGTAGACATAATACCGTGAAGCAGTTGCTCTCAAATGGAATTATCTCTATTGACTTTGTATCGTCAAAGGATAATTTAGCGGATCCGCTTACTAAAGGTTTAAGTGGAGAGCGTATAAACTGCGCATCAAGGGGAATGGGTCTAAAAGCCTAACCTTACCGAGTCAGCTTAATGGAAACCTCACTTAGCGACTGGAGATCCCACGGACTAAGTTCAAGAGGAAAAACTAGTTATGATTGACTCAGCAAGTAAGCACTTGGGAGCTTGACTCCAATCCATTCCTAAGGTGCACATAAGTGCTTGTCTACAAGTGGGTTAAGGATAAGCTTAACGCTTTTAATGATGCCTATATCTTGTTTCTAAACAAGTGGAGTAGAGTAGACTACTCTTAATAGGTCCATCACCTATGTGAGTATAGAGTTGGGTCGGCTCTTTGGGAATCTCTATGGAGGCTGTTATTCCCTAAAGATACTCTCTGAAACCAAGAATGTCCAGGGCCAAAACGGACACAATAGAGAACCAAAGTTGATTTGGAAAGTCACTGTGTGAAGCTTGTTGACTTACACTAACGGCTAACAGTTCAAGACCTAGTTCACTGATTAGCCAGTAAGTCCGATAAAGCTTTCGCTATGGAAGGTTCAAGACCTAGTTCACCTATCCTTATGCAGTTTCTTTTCTAAAGTACCTTACACAATAGAGTCAGTCTCTTTGTGTGTCATTTCCTTGAATCTCCATTCATTGTGGGGGATTGTTGGAATTGAAGAATATAAAGGGAATCTTCAAGTTGAATTATGGCGAGATCCGTTGATCGAATCAACTGGATGATGGTTGGAGTGTGTTCTCCTTCCATTGGTGATGAACGTGGTATATTCACATGTTCAATTCCGACTTCGAATGAATGAGATATTCAAGTCCAAAGATTGCCTAATTCAAAGCCAAAAGGGACTAAAGTTAGCTACATGCATTTAGTCCCACATTGGCCATGTGATGGAAGCTCATGGGGTATAAATAGAGAAAAATGAGAACAAAGGGCGTGCCCTTTGGGTACTTGGAGTTTTCGCGCGCGAAAAGGAGAGAACTATGCACGTATGTGCGCGCGCGCGCGCGCCGCCGCTGGCGGCGGCGGCGGCCGGCCGCGCCGGCGCCGGCGCCGGTGCGAACCAGTTGGCAGGCCAAAGGGTGCGAACCAGTTGGCAGACCAAAGGGTGCAGCCTTTGTTGGGTTCAGACCTGAAGGCCCCTTTTGGAATGCTATATAAAGCATTCCAAGTTCTCATTTTAATAAACACCAAAAATCTGAGATCTCTCTCTCTCTCTCTATAGTTCTGACTTCGGTTCTGAACTGGGCTCCAGCAAAGTAGGAATCCACGACTTCCAGAGCGACTTCCAACGAAGTGGGAATCCGCGACTTCCAAGTGAAGTGGGAATCCGAAGCGACTTCCTAAAGGAGATTCTGCCAAAATTCTTCAACCTTCCTACGTCCTCAACAGTGGGTGTTCCTCCAAAAGAGTAAGACAAATATTCATTTGAAATTTGTCGTTATACCGCTGTTTTGCTAATCCTGTGTAGGTACTGGTTGACTACGGTTCGACCGTACGGTGATTTGGTAGTGCTATCCAAATACCGTGAAGAAGTGTTGTATTTGGGAGACCACGCAGCGTCCATTATCCCGTTAGCACCGGTGCGGGGGACGTAATTGTCTTAAGGAGATTCGCTGAAAGCGTACCTCACTTCAAATACTGTATAAGTGGACTAAGTCCTTTATACAGGGGATATACTTTACAGTATATCGAGATTGACTTAGATTTTAGTCTAAGTGTTACTGTATAAGTGGATTAAGTCCTTTATACAGGGGATATACTTTACAGTATATCGAGACTGAATTGGATTCAGTCTAATTGGTGCTTAAACCAAGGAAGGAAATTGAAAGGTGGTTCTTGAATTAAGGAACGTTTATTGAACGGAAAACCTCCCACCTGATATTTGCCGACCTGGCCAATTAGATTGTTGATATCTCAGTGATCTTGATTAGTTGTCAGATTGATCTTGTTAAGCAGGATACCAACAACAGGTACAAGCAATAATTGTCAATTACATATTGGTACCATTGAAAAATTACAAGTAACAGCAAAATGAGAAAATCCACTTGGTGGTAGAGTTCTTTGCCTACAGAATCTCCATTTCAAGCTTCAGGTGAATATTAGTCAACTTGAGCTCATCTATTTCTCTATCCTTCTTCTTCTTAATTTCTCTCCTAATTGCCTCTTTCTTTTCTCTTTCTTTGAGATGATCTTCTCCCTTGCTGCAAGCCATTTTCTCCTCTAAATCTCTATTCTTCTGTACTATAGAGTTGAAAGCACAACGAACCCCAATTAGAGAGAATCAGATCGTGCCATCTCCAGAATTTACAGCTCCATATTCTGCAGGTGAAAAACACCAGCTAGGGTCTGCAATTATCCAAGAAGTCTGGAAAAAAAAACATTCTTCATGCAATGACATCTAGAACAATTCTATGTGCTCACTTCAAGGGATTGAACTCTGAAATAAGACCCATTGGATGAAAGAGAGGAAGAGGACTCCATGGAGCTAGCTGGGGGGGAGTGAATGGATGAGGGCCTTCAAGAATTTCTTTCGTCCACTATCACGGTGGGTTGCCAGAGATCGATGCTAAATGGCACAAAAAAAATCAATGCAAATCAAGAGAAATTCGATGAACTCTCTAGAGCTGTAGATGCGTGTGGCTGAGAATGAGGGAGACAAGTTAAAGAGGAGCATTATCATAAATAAGGGTAAAAAGGTAAAAAAATTTGTATTTAACAGCAGTTGGATTTTAAATAGCGGAGTGGGGAAATGTGCAAAATAAAACGTTGGGGGGTTAATTTACCAATAAAGGTTATGAATAAACTTTTTTGAGAAAAATAACTTGTGATAAAATATTAGTCACCGTGGATCAACCTGCTTTGTAGCTGGGCTCAGTTTCAAACCAAACGAACACACTGAAGGTGAAAAGAATTCTTCTATTTTTGTTTGTCCCACACTGAGAAATGCCCTTTTTCTGTAGTGTCAGATCTTCGAACTTATTTTCGAAGGAGTTGTTTGGCTATTGGAAACAAGGCAAGGATAAAGGTGATGTCAGATTTCAGCCTAAAAAAATAGTTTCCTTTTTACCCCCTTGTTCTTGTTTGTTAGGATGGAAAATGTCTTGAAATGAGGGGTCGGCAAATTTTCATCATCACTCATGTTTGATTGCTGCCAAGGAAAAGCTAGCTAAGACCAACAATGAAGTATATAATAACACCTCCATTAGGATATGGTCACTACTTAAAATGAGTAGTGTACTTACCACCAATAAGACAAAAACTTTCGATTAGCACTCAAATTCTCCCATCAGCCCAGAACAGTACAAAGCAACTGTTAGCATAGTCCCCAACGGCCAGCAAAAGCCCAACATATGGTAACAAGGGTTTATAAGAGGAAGCAGCAACAAATGAGCAAATAAAACTTTAGATAAAAACAACAACAGTTCTGTAGCCAAAAACAGAGAGAAACAAGAGAGAAAGGGCATTACAGAAGTTTTTTCTTGCAAAAGAAAAAGGCAACAATAAGACTCAATAATAGCATTTTAAGAGCAAATTTTATCAAATTTCTGGCAGTCGAAGTTACGAGCAACAAATCAAATACGAGCATCACAATAACCACAAGAACTTGCAACTGTGGCCTTACAATACCACTAAAGAGGTGCAAATTTGAGGAAAACAAAAGCAAAATATTTTGTGGATGTGCAAAATATCCAAATAATGAGTGCAACTATTTTGTATAGTCTTGAAGAAAACTAACTGTTGGGAGTTATATATAGTGAGCAGAACATCCAACAAGATGATGACATGAAGAAATTAATTGAAGAATTGTGTGTAAAGTAAAGAGATGAGAAAACAGATCGTACTCGTGTTTTCTTCTTTTTCTTTTTTCTTCAATTTCTCTTGTTTGCTTTTTATTGTACTCATCAAGTAATTATGAATGTACAATCAATTAGAATGAAGAAGACTTGTTATGGACTTAGAAATGCCTTCAACTCTCCCTGTTAGCCATCTAAGTACTAAATTTGTGCTGGTTGATAACTCAGCAGTTATGGGACTCTCGTCACAGTCTAAACTTTATCTTAGAGGCTCTGAGATTCTATTCCAATCAATATGGTTATCCTAATAGTTTACAATTGTTGGTTGCTATTTTTTTGACCGGGGTTTCATCATTGCCTCATTTACAACAGAGACCACAAGCCTAACACATTGCTTTGACCAACTTTAATTCAAGCCTGCTGAAATGCACCAACAAACTTAAAGTAGGACACACATAGATCTTTTAGGTGATACCAAACATGGGTGATGCCAAAGTTTAATAAAGTACACAACCCTATATCCCTTGGTGATATATACATCTTCAATTTCATTACTGATATGTCCATTGGTGATATGTATAAACTTAAAGTAGGAATATCCATTTTTAAAAAGATAACCCAACGATATAAGAAACATAAATTAGGAACATCTATTTTTAACTAACATTTTCTATTTTAAGACTACAAAAGATTATTTCTTTTTCCAATCAGCATTTTGGTTGTCAGTTTGCCTCCCCAGCGGGGAGAAAACATTGGGAAATATGACAATTGGGCACTTAAAAATTATTTTGCTACCTTATTTTCGGGGTTACTCGCTTTCTCCCATGGTTTATTGTGGTTTTATGCATTCATACCAATCCAATCCATCATAAATATTCAGGTTAAAATAAAAAAATGTTTGTAAGCCATTATTTAACAATACTAACAATTTCACAATAACAATTCCATTATACTTACTCATAAAAAATAAATTAACAAAGTGAAATTGCAAACAAATAAGTATAAATGACAAACAAGTGATGAATTCAAACCATTTCTACTTAACTTACTCATAAAAAATAAATTAACAAAGTGAAATTACAAACAAAAAAGTGACGAGAATTCAAACCATTTCTACTAATTTACTCATAAAAACTAACTAACAAAGTGGAATTGCAAACAAACATGTGATGAATCAACAAACAAGTGATCAATTCAAACCATTTCTACTTAACTTACTTATAGAAATTAAATTAACAAAGTGAAATTGCAAACAAACAGTATGAATCAACAAACAAGTGATCAATTCCACGAATCCATTATATTTACTCATAAAAATAAATTAACAGAGATGGAGTTGGAAGATGCTGTCAAATTTTGCAACTCGATTCCAACAAATTCGGCCGCATTCGTAATGGATAGCCCACAAATTGCAATCCGCAATTACAACATAATCCTATATTTGATAAAAATCAAAGCCAATGCCCCACAATGAGGGTTCATGTTCACAACCCACTGGAAATCAAATTTGTGGGTCACAATAAGGCTCAAATTAACATCATAGTCAAGTGATGAAATTAATTTGTTGAGCCGCCCCCACCCCCCCACCCCCACCCCCAAAAAAAAAAACAAAAAAAAAAAAAAATATTTCCTCCTAACAAAGAAGGGAAAAAAAAGGAAATTGCTTATATGTGCTTAAAGTCAGGCACTCCTCGTCGCCCCATCACTGCATCATTAGATTAGAAGCCTATTAGTGCACCAAAATTGAGAGTTAAAGAAAGAGGGGAGACTCGCAGCGACGATGATGAGAGCAAAGGAGGAAAGGAGAGTCGCAACCGTGACGAGAGCAAAAGAGGAGAGGAGAGTCGCATCGGCGATGAGAAGAGAAAAGGAGAAGGGGATTCTCACAGCAGATTCAACATCATTCCCACTCAAAATGCACAAATTCTTCAATAAAATAAGACTCAGATCTACTTCATAGCCTTAGACAACAAAAGTCCCTTCACAAATCACTTCTCAAGGCAGATTGAAAAACATTAACAGAACATCGTCTAGAATTATTTACAACAACGGCTACAATCATGAATTTGACCACCTAACAAGACCGCCAACCCCACAGTGGATGTGAATCCTAGACGATAACCCAAATTGAAAGTAAGAGAGAGGAGACTCACAGCGAGTAACCTTAAGTGAGAGAGGAGCCCATCAATTGATTTTTTTAATCGAGAAGCCCCGCAAAGGAGGTGGGGAGTCTCGCAGTGGCGACGAGGAGAGCACGGGGATGAGGACAATTGCATTGGCGACAAAAGAAGATTATGGCAACAAGATAGGGGCTGTTAGAGAGGGAGAGGGAAGGTCAAGCGACAGGAGAGGGAAGATCAACTTCGCAAGAGATCGAGAGGGAAGGTCAAGCAGCAGGAGTGGGGAGATCAGCGGCAGGAGAAAGTGAAAGGGTAGTTGAAGCAGCGGGTAACAGAAAGAGAGGCATCAAAATAATAATTAAGTGCCCACTGTCAGATTTCTTAACATTTTCTCTCCCTTGGGAGAGAGAAACCGATAACCTAAAATGCTAATGTGGCAGCACTCCCCCCATTCCTGTGAAACCAACATATTTTGAAGAGGGAAACATGGTGAGGCCCACAGTATAGTGCCAAAAAAACTCACTTTTCCCCCACTTTTAGGGCAAACAAACAGCCCTAAGGGTCAAACATGTCCACAAATGAAAATGTTTATAAGAAATAGAATTCAGTACATATTTTTTATAAATGTTAATAGGTAATTTCCGACAAATTACTAGATTTGATGTATGAATTATTCGTTTTACTTTATGATATCTACTCAAAGTATTAGTACAACTAAAACTACCCATATTGTATGAGCGTAGCGTAAAGTACAATTAACATTTTGATATATCTGAATTCAAACATGAGGGATGATGAAAATCTTGACCAAAAAATACCCAACCCAGACACGATATTTGTTAGTATTTGGAGTGCCTCATGTTCATTAGAGAAGAATTCAGTTTTTTAGCAGTTTTCTAATATGGATATGTCTCCTATTTTAGTTTGGATACGGGTTTCCTATTTCTCTAAGGAGGTGTTGATTTGAGTTCGTGTTGGACTAGGATCATCCCAGGTGCCTATATAAACCCCTCAGGGTGGCCTTTTGAAGGAGTGTCAAGAATTCAAGAGAAATTCTAGAAGTCTACTATTGAGAGTTGTGAGAGAGATCTCATTGTAACTCTTGTATTTTCTTCAATAAATATTTCTCCCCCTCCTCCCCGTGGACGAAGGCACATTATCGAACCACGTTAAATCTTGTGTTTCTTGGTTGTGTGGTGATTACTTGGTAGTGGTAGATCTTCTACGCTTTCGCTTCTGCTGCCGAGTCTTCGATTTGGTGTTCCTCTGTTGTTTGATCGGTGATAAATCATCACAATTGGTATCAGAGCGATGGCTAGAAAGACGACCACGACAATCAAGTTCGAGGTGGAGAATTTCGACGGGGGAGTCCAACTTCATGTTGTGGAAGATGCGAGTAACATCGTTGCTCGTGAAGGAGAGCACACACAAGGCCCTGCTTGGTAGTGAGAAGAAGTCATAGAAGATAGAGGATGATGAGTGGAACGACATCAACTTCGCGCAAAGGCGACGATCATATTGTGCCTATCAGATGAGGTCCTCTACAACGTGATGAACGAGAAGACAACTGCTAGTCTTTGGTATAGGCTGGAGAGCCTATACGTGACAAAGAGTTTTTCGAACAAGCTCTTCATGAAGAAGCAGTTATACAGCCTTCAGATGAAGGAAGGTACGCCTATTCTACATCTCAATGCTTTTAATAGAATTTTAAGCGACTTGTTAGCTCTAGAGATTAAGTTAGAAGAAGAAGACAAAGCTCTTCTGTTACTATCTTCTCTTCCATCATGTTAAGACCACTTGGAAACCACCATCATATATGGTAAAGAGACCTTAGAGTTTAAAGATGTCAGGCAGATGCTCCAGAACAACGAGCTGATGAAGAATACAGATTTACTGAGGGCGGCCTCAGAATTGTTTGTCAAGGGCCAAAGGGGAAGATCAAAGAGTAAGAGAATCAAAAGGGATCCAGAGACTTCTAGCAATTTTTCTTGCTACTTTTGCAAGAAACCAGGGCATATTAAGAAAATTGTATGAAATATAAGAAAAGGCTGAAAAGGAAAGGCGGTAAAGATTCTGAGGGGCTAGTACCAGTAGTAAGTCAGATCAAACCGGGGTTATCGAAGAAGCAAATGAGGATTCATGTGATGTCTTGACAGTTGAGTCAGGAAAAGATAAATACTCAGATACTTGATTCCTTGACTCAGGGTGGACATATCATATGTGCCCAAAAACGAGTGGTTCAGTACTTACAAGCCTTATGATGGAGGCTCTGTCCTGATGGAAACGACATCATGTGTAGGACTGTTAGCATCAGCAACATTCGTATGAGGATGTTTGATGGACAGGTTTGAGCCTCACGAACGTTCGACACGTTCCGAATTTAAAGAAGAATCTTCTCTCATTGGGAGCTTTAGAAGCTCGTGGGTACAAGTTTTCTGGTGCATTTGAGCAATCAAAGTTACAAGAGGCTCCATGACGATTCTCAAAAGAGAACGGACAACAAATTTGTACAAGTTGACAGAAAGCATTGTTATTGGTAATGCTTCAGCAGCAACAGAGAAGGAAGATACTACAAGACTTTGGCACATGCGTCTTGGACACATGAGCGAGTGAGGTTTTCAAGTCCTACACAAAAGGAGTGCTCTACCAGGTATCAAATATTACAAACTTGATCTTTGTAAATTTTGCATTATGGGTAGGTGATGTAGAGTAGCTTTTTCTACGTCTCAGCACAAGACAAAGGGCTTGCTAGATCTCATACACACGGATGTGTGGGGTCCTTTGCCAGTAGCATCCATTGGAGGTGCTAGGTACTATGTTACTTTTATAGATGATTTTTCAGGAAAATTTTGGTATACTTCTTGAAGCAGAAATTGAAAGTATTTTAGAAGTTCAAGGAGTGAAAAACTTTGGTGAAAAATCAAACGGAGCGAAAGGTGAAAGTCTTGAGGTCTGATAATGGAGGTGAGTACACTCCAAAGAATTCAAAGACTACTTAGTAAGTCAGGGCATCAAACACCAGCTAAGTATTTCAGGACGACCAGAATAAAATGGAGTAGCAGAGAGCATGAATCGGACACTTACAGAGTATGCCCGTAGTATCAGATTACATGCTGACATGTCAGAAGGATTTTTAGGTAGAGGCGGTGAATCATTCGAATTATCTGGTAAACATGTCACCATCAACAGCTATTGATCTTCATATCCCAAAGGAGATATGGCGAGGAGTATCTGTGGACTGTTCAACCCTACAGATTTTCAGTTGCCCGGCATATAGTTTGATTGATAGTCAAAAAGGAACAAACTGGAGTCCAAGTCTAAAAAGTGTATCTTCTTTAGATTCACTAAAGGAGTCAAGGGTTTCAGACTTTGGTCCTGAGAAAAAGAGCGCCTTTACTAGCGGAGATGTGGTCTTTGACGAAGATTCAATGTTGCGAGAAAAATTAAAGACGGAGGATAAAGCGCAAGGTGGAGCTTCAGACAGTTCGGCAGTAGATACTTAAAAAGGGAGTCGAGTTCTCAGATAGCACAAAAAGACCTGAAGGATCAGAAGAGGACTCCTCAAATTCAGATGGAGACAAAAGGAGGATACTCAAGAGCAACCTAGACCGTTAAGACAGTCAGTCAGAGTTACGGTGCCACCAGAAGGTATGCTGGGATGAAGATCAGGTCTCTTTCGCATTAGTAACAGAAACAGAAGAACCTAATAGTTATAGGGAAGCGATCGAGGCAGATGACCACGGTAAATAGATTACAGTAATGGAGCAAGAGATGGAGTATGGACGTTAGTCGATCTTCCAA
>JAVJIF010029186.1:0-29763 GCA_038442645.1 Agave tequilana | reverse complement strand
AGTAGTAATTAGTTGTAGAGGACTGTTTCATTGAGAACGAGGAGAGGATATATTGAAGTAGTAATTGTTGTGCGTGGGATCCAAGGCTATAAAAGTAGTCATGGCCAGTTGGAGGGTGGAGTTCAAAGTGTGCTGAAAAGTTGCAGATTTTCTAAAGGCTACTCCTATTACTATTAGACAGGTGTGTGAGTGTGGGTGTGGGTGTGTTGTGGTCCCATGCAGAAAATGGATGTTACTCCTTACTTTAAGGGACCACTCTTTAATTCACATGGTCCTCTCAATGGCAGATAAGCTACAGTTCAATCTCCTTCCTTCTCCCTTTGGGATCTGACAACCATACTCCAATTTTAATTAATTTGGTAGTTATAAATATTACTCAACAAACTCCATCTAAACTCACACCATGATGTGAGTCTATCTACAATTACTAGCATTAAACTCAAAATTCCATTCAATTGTGGGAGACCAATTAAGAGGTTAGATATACATAGCATTTGTTCATAAGAGTCATTACTAGTTGTTTAGTTCATTGTTTTTTCTCTTCTCTTGGGGAAATAAATTTATTTATTCATGCCAATGCTTATATTTTCTTATTACTCCAAAGATTTCATTTGCTCTTCAAAAGCTGAATCTCAAATTTTAGTTAAATTATTAGTATACTATATATCAGACTGTATTACATATATATTAAGACTCATTTCATGTTCGGAAGGAACATAACCAAGCTAAAAGTACATGTGATATGCACCTCAGCTAAGCATCCCAAATTTATAGTAAGAGAAATCTTGTCATAGGTTTCAAAATTATAGTTTACAATATGAATTGAGGGAAGTTTTCAATTTTTCAATTTTAGGAGTGCATGGACTCATGGCAAATATATATGGTTTCTTCAATATATTTTTTTTTGAACAAATACGAGCATTAATATTTCCCCAATGAGATTGTTTAGAAAAATTACAAGAAACTATCATGAACTTTTAAGATTTTACAAGAAACTAATATAAACTTGTAAACTACGATTTGCAATCATAAACTCTCTCTTCATCCATCAGTTAGAACTTAGAACTTAGATGCTAATGAAGGACTAAAAAATCAATTTCGCCCCTCGTTTCGTTTTTGTTGCAGTGGAGATGATTGAACTCGTTGCGGCTAAGGTTTGTGCTGTCTGTAGCTCGGTCAGAAAGCTAGGGTTCTGGGTTTAAGTATTTGATGAGATGAGAGGTAGCAGGTGAGAGTATTTTGGGCATTAAACGCCACAAGTTATCACATGTTAGTTACGTGATAAAAAAATATTAAACATGGGATAGTACTTTCTTGTAAAATCGTAATAGCAAGTTGTAGTTTTTTGGAATAATTTTTTTTTTCTTTTGCATCTTTTTTTTTAATTATTATGATTTTTCCTTACCATATTCCGCAGCTCTACTATTTGGATTACAATGACTAGGGAGGATGGATACAAAGGAATACTTTGCCACTTTTACTTTTATCTATTTATCTATTATTATAATTATTATTTTGTGTGATTGAAGGATGTATCCCATTAGTGAACCTTACAAATACCCTAAAAAAAAATTAGAAATGTCATAAAAAAGTATTCAACTTGACATCC
Source organism: Agave tequilana (assembly GCA_038442645.1). Classification (NCBI taxonomy): domain Eukaryota; kingdom Viridiplantae; phylum Streptophyta; class Magnoliopsida; order Asparagales; family Asparagaceae; genus Agave; species Agave tequilana. The sequence goes on along the minus strand of JAVJIF010029186.1, from coordinate 28,154 downwards.
TTAATAAGTAAACCTTGCACATCTTTATCTATTATTATAATTATTATTTATCTGTGTCACCTTTTTTAGAGGACCATTTACACATGCGTGTGCTCGCACACTCACATAATATAATATAATATAATATAATATACTATAATATAATATAGTATAATAAAGTATAATGGTCTAAAAAATCAAACCCCATCCCCACGTTTTCTTTTTTATTTTTGGTAAATTAGAGATTTTTTTTTCCGGGGTTTGTCATCTCATTGCCCTAAACTTTCTGAACCAAAAAAGGAAAACTTGTTAAAATAGAATACAATTGTAGGGGGCCGGAAAATCCTGGTGGTCGGAGAAAGTGGTTTTAGCTGTAAAAGATTTTCTTGATTCAAGCGAAACGATTACAACCAAAGAACTACTCTTCCCTCTTTTCCAGTTACAAGGGAGGGAGGATGTCTGAATCTTCCCTTTGTTTAAAGCTGGGTTCTTCGTGTGGCGATGGAGAGTGAATCTTGTTCTCCGTTGACCAGATGACCGTCCTAGACCGTCGGGGGTCTTCTCTTCGGTCGGTAGAAAGAGTAACTCAGCTCCGTCTACCAAAACTCTCAAAGAGGAGGTAGGCGAAGAGCGGCTAGTACTCAGTAAGCTCGCTGAAGAGTCGTGCTTCTCTCTTGATGATCCTCCTGCCTGGATTCGATCGGTTTTGATGATGCCTTATCTCAAAGCTCTCTCCCTTCAAAACTCCGATCTTCTGCCCAAGTTTCGATCCTCTCAAGCCTCTATCCCTGTGTGTGTCTCTGTCTCCTTCATAGCAAAACAAGGCTATTTATAGGGATCCCAGGGGGTGAAGGTGCCTCCTGAAAACGCTCCCGAATGAGGGGCCACTACCCGCTACATGCGCGGTGACTGGCCCCGCAATCAGGGCAGTTGCAACTGAGACGCGGGCGTTGGGCCAAACGCGCTTTGAAGTTTGAGACGCGGGCGTCGAGCCAAACGCGCCTTGAGGCTGAGACGCGGGCTTCGGGCCGACGCGTCTGAACGTTGTGACGCGGGTGTAGAGCCAACGCGTCTTAATGCTGAGGCGCGAGCATCGATTTCTCGCGTCTAGAGCTTGAGACTCTGCTTCCTTAATGGCTGGTCTGTTAGTCATTTTTAGACAGCCTACAGAACCCCCTCCAAAGTTTCTGATATTCCGCAGTTGAATGGGACGGATTTCGGAATACTTTGGATCTTAGCCGTGTTCGCGTTTTATGACTGGACTGTTGATGCTTCGGTTTGATCTTATCTGGAATTGGTCTTCGTGAGTGTACTGTTGAACTCTTTGAAGCCGTCAGAGTTGATCGTGTTGAGTGTCTAGATACACAGTCTAGACCTCCCCGATTGCTTTTAGTCTGTCACGGGTGCGCTTTTGGCCGGGAGTGATTGGTGTCTGTTTGCGTCAGTGTACTGTTGAACTGACTTGTAGAAGCAGGAGACTGGACGCAGGTTCCTTTTTGAAAAAGCAGAGACTGCTTTAAAGACGCGACTTCTTAGCGAGACGCGATGTTTGGCCTGTTTGAGGGGATGCGGACTTTGGAGAGACGCATCTCTTGAAACGCAGACGCGATTTTCTGGGTGCATTTATGATGATGCTGACGGGGCATGTCCACCGAAGAGCCGCGTACTTTGGGACGCGCACCTGTGCCATGTCATGATTACGCCGCCAGCTGGCCTGGGGAAACGGCGAGATTTCGCCTTTTGGCGCGCGGATCCCCCGGTTCATTAAAATGAACTGCTCCACGTGTCAACTTCTGACTTGTGGCGGGGTCGCGACGCATGATCTTCCCTGTTTAAACAATGATTTGGCTCCACGCGTCAGGCAGCGATTCGCTGCAGCGTTTATTGGGCCAAACGCTGCGTATCTTCGCGAATCTCCGTGCCTATAAAAGGCAACAGTCGAAGAGATGTATCTTCTTCTCCGAACGAACGCATTCTCTGAGAAAAAGGACTTCCTTCTCTGTTCAACTATTCATCTCCTCGCTCGGATTTCTTGATCTTCAATGGCTCCCAAGACAAAACCGACTGCATCGACCTCAAGGGCGACCGTCGCCGAAGCTGAGAGAGATGCTCCTCTGCGCAGGAGGGTGTTTTCCGAGGTAAAAATGCACCTTCGGTGTGGGTTCCGCCATTAAAACATGCTCATAGAACCCTAAGGACTTTTAACACAAGATCGTGTTTGATTCTCGGACGCTGTCCTTGAGATGATAACCGGGGCGCGGGCCTGATGATCCGACGCTGGTGAACTCTGCACTCTGGGTCCTTCACTTAGAATATTTCTAATTGTGAAGGTCTCTGGACGCGATTTGTAGAACGCGGATTTGATCCATGCGTTCTGTGCCGCGTTTTGTGCCATCAGGCGCTGGCGTCCGAGTCCAAGCACTTTGAAATTTCACAAGTCTTGGTTTGCAGAACGCGGATTTGATCCTTGCGTTCTGTGTCTTCAACCGCCGATTTTGTAGAATCTGGCGTTTGAGTCCAAGTACTTCGAATTTTCATAAGCAGCTTTGCAGGTCTGGACGCGGATTCGAAAAATTCCTGCGTCCAGTATCTCTTCTGCGTTTTGGTGCAAGTTCGCAGGTCTGGACGCGGATGATAACTCCTGCGTCCAATGTCTCGGCTGCGTTTTGAATTATGAACACTTAGCGTCTTCCCTTATTTTTGGCAAAGTATCTGACCAAGTGTCTTTTTCTTTTGCAGTGCCGCATGTTTCAGGTTCACTTGCCAAGATGCACCATTTCGGCCGCGTGGGTGGTGCCGACCGGGGCTTGACCTTTGTGCAAAGAATGAGTGTCCCCGTGACTGCTGACCAGTTGCTGGATCGCAGGCTCTCTAATGTTAACAGGAGAACCTTCCGGGCACTTATGACCGATGCCGCGCTCAAAACGGATGACGGTGTCAGGTTGGAGAAGCCTGCCTTCTTCTTTGGGGATCATATCTATGACGATGGCCGTCGTGTGTCTGAGGGGACCTATAAATGGCTCCGTGAGATAAAGGGCGGAAGATTCTTTCTTCCAGACATGGAGAGGATGTTCCCGATGTCCTACTTTCAGCACATGTCTGTTCCCCGAAAGATGGAATGGGACATTTCCCAGTATATCCCTGAGATCGCCCTTGGTGACTTTGGCCTCCAAAAGGTAGACCGCCATGATAGTCATGACGGGTCAGTTGTCGGACTGTTCCCTACGTCGTCCAAGCCTGAAATTCCAATTGGAGAGATCCCGGAGCTTGCTACCACCTTCCTCAATTCCTTCATAGAAGCAGGGGGTGACTATCCTGTCGACTTCCGTACGTATGGATGGGTCCATTCTCCAGAGAATTACTGGTGGGGTAGGATGGTGGGTTTTGTCCTTACCAATCTTGAGGGGCCACTGAAGCGTGTGGGGCTGTACCCAGCAGTCAGGGCCGTGCAGTGGGGCGTCCCGATGAGTTCCCATAACTTCTTTGGGATTCTGGAGCGCTACAATCCTCGGACGGGGACATTCTTTACTCCTTCTGTTTAATTCTCTTTTTCCATGTTGAAGAAGATGTTCTAACATTCTTCTTTTGTACTGCAGGGTCAGCTGGAGGTACTGGGGCTCAGCCCGAGGGAGTTGAGGCTTCGGTTGCCGAGACACCTCAGTGGGGGCAGCTGTTGAAGTTGGGAGCCTTCTCCTTTGCCAGGAGGGGAAACAACCATTGAGGCTGAGGAGGCTCTCACTCCGCCGGTGGAGAAGGCTACTGCTGAAGCTGGGGAGACTCCCATTCTACAGGACTCGACGCCTCTGGACCTCGAACCTAGTAAGGCAGCTCTGACTGAGGGGGCTCAGGTGGGGAGTCTGACGATCAGCACCCTTCCAGAAGGCCACACAGCTCAATCCTCGGTGGAAGTTTCTGAAGAGGTTGTGCTTACAGCTCCTTCCTTGGTCGTGGAAGCTCCTGCAGAGGCAGCGCTCCAGGAAGCGCCAGTGGGGAGTCTTGCTCTTGCCACATCGACGGCCGGCACGGCTCTCGTGCGAGAAGACCCGCCCTATATCCCTTATCCCATGACAGAAAAAGGGTCGGGAAGCTTCTTAGGTGGTGAAGACATGGGGGAGCTGGCACGTCAGATGGTGCAACAATTCTTCACCTCGATGGGATCATGTATTGATCTCATCTTCCGTGGACACAGCACCTTCCAGTTCGCCCAGAGGCTTCTTGAAAATATGGCCGTGAGCGTCGAATTGGCGGGAGGCCCTTCACTTGCCAGGGCATGCCTGCAGGTGGTAGAGCAACTTGGAGATAACCTGCGGGAGCTGGAATCTTTGGAAGATGCAGGTTTTTCCGGCGAGGCCCAGGCCATCCTGACTAGGCTCCTAGCTGCTCAGGAACGGGAGCGACTGGAGGCGGAGGCGCAGATTACTGCCGAGGTCCGTGACCTTGAATATTCCAAGGCTGAATTTCAAAAATTAGCCGGAGATTCGAGGGAATCTGAGCTCAGTGTGGCAGAGCACGGAGCAGGTCATCCTCAGAACTCGGGACATTATCGCCAAGGCGGAAGCTGTTCTTGCGCTAAATGAGGAGAAACTTGTTTCCCTCAAAAAGGAGCTTGAGGAGCAACGGGCTGCTACGGTGCGTGCTGAAGAGAGTCTATCCCTGCAATCTTCCAGGGTGGAATCTCTGCGGATGCAGCTGGCTGCCAGAAGTTTCTTATCTGAGGCGGAGCTGCGGGACCGGGCTATCATGGAGGCTGAGAGGACGCGCCAGCGTGAGATTCACCGCCTTAGGGAACAAATCCGTTCCTTGGCGAACCAGGACATTTAGCCTTCTTTTCTTCTTTCTTTTTTTTTTTGTAAGGAAAAGGGACACTCTATTTATTAAGAGTGTTTGTATCCACTTCTATCATTTTTTTGATATAATAGAAGTTTTCTTTAAAGCTTTTTGTCCCAATTTCTTTGTCCTGTTGTGGATGAGTCCAACTCTTGATCACTAGTTGTGATTACTGAACTTAGGTAGGGCTAAGTTCTTTTAATGAGACGCGGTCTTGGCGAGACGCGGCATTAATCTCACAGGGTGAGACGCGGTCATCAGTCTACCGGAACTTAGATTTCACTAAGTCCTTTTACTGAGACGCGGCGGCGATCACAGAGTGAGGAGCGGTCGTCAGTCTATCGGAACTTAGATTTTACTAAGTCCTTTTACTGAGACGCAGCGTCAATCACAAATGAGATGCGGCGTCAATCAGAAGATGAGACGCGGCATTTGATCCGTAAAGTAAGACGCGGCTGTCAGTTCCTGGGGTGAGACGCAGCGTCAATCACAAGGTGAGACGCAGCTCTGAATAACGCAGATCTGTCTTGTGCGGATCGGGCAGACGCGAGAGATGCAGCCTTGTCTGCTGAAGGGACGCGGTTTTCCCATCTGCGTCTAATGTGATCTGACTCAAGATTTTAGGAGATCTTTGCTCGTCAGGTCTTCACTGTCGATTGGGATTCCGAGTCATCCGTTGATTCCCAAGGCAGTTATCCACGCGTCAACTCCTTATTGGACTCAGGAGTTACTGCCCTTGGACGCAAAACCGATGCGGGCGGTTGAAAACCGGCGCTTGCGACGGTTCCCAAAGCGGCGTTCCACGCGTCAATCCTTCACTGGGCCTTGACAATCGTGCGTGGCGGTTCCAATTAACGCCTCATTAATGGCAGTTATTAGGGCCTGCCTATAAATAGGGTGCGCTCCCCTTCTATAATCCAAGCTTGGATTATTTCTCTTTGGTGGATTGCTCTGAGAAGTCCCACCTTCTTCAGAAAAGAGTTTCTTGATAGGGACTCCGTCTGCATGGACGAAGGTAATTCCGAGGATGAAGATGACCCAGAGCTCTCACGCTTCGGTTTGGTCTCTTCAAGAAGAACCCCCTCTCGGATCATCTTGGACGCCTGCGTTTGGGTGCAGAGAGGCCAACTCTGGCCAGAGGTCTCTGCTGGTATGTCCCCCGATGATGTGTATAGCCTGAACTTCGGCATGATGATCTGAATGAAGTCCCGGTGCATTCCTCCTCTGGAATTTGTGCCAGTGACTTCTCTGAATGCAGGCGCTTGACGCTGGCTTTGCCCATTGCGTTTTACTGCCTTAGCGCGTTTCAGACCTGAATCTTGCAACTCCTGTTCACCCAACAGAGAGACGGCAATTTTTGGCGTTCTGAAATTCTCTGCGTCTGGTGCATTAGGCGCGGGTACAAACTGAGGCCGCGTTTGAATCCTATGCGTGGCGCAGTTTGACTTGCGTCTGTTTGACTGTGCGGGTCATTCCCGCGTCTGAAGTCTTGAATGGCTGCCGCGTTCTGTTACTCAGTTTCCTTTATAGAAAATGTACTGAGTTCCAGATTTTCTGACTCTCTTTCTTATTCTTTGCAGGTAGGCTTGCTTGTCCTTTTTCAGGTTTGCTGGGCCCCAGGAAGAATATACCGGCTGGCGAACTTGCTCCACATTCGTTTGTGAGAGATTAAATTATGGTCCTCGTCGTTTGTGAGAGATTAAATTATATCTCTGACGAGGACCCAACCCTCGCCAAGGTCTCTTCAGATCTGGTGCAAGAGACGGATAGGCCGAGTATCGGCGAGGGTGGTCCGGCGGTTACGGTGGCGGAGAAGATCCTCTTCCTCTCCCAACTCCAGAAGTGACATCGAGGACATTCCGTTGGATGGCCTGCTGGGGAAAGGGATGGTGATGAATGCAGGACTCTCTGCTGCCGCTGGACCGAGTGGAGGGTGGCATCCTTTGTGATGACTCCGAAACTTCTGCTCTCACCCCAAGAGTGACTCCATGTTTGTTGGATGATCTGCTAGGGAAAGAGACGCGCCTGAATGAAGGGTTGCAGGACCTTCTGTTGCCACCGGACCTCAAGAACACCATTGCTCTCGGCTTGGTCAGCTAGGGCGCTTTCGAAGTTGGGTCATGCATCAAAGTGCAACCGGTTCCATTTTGCACCTGGGATCAGATGCAGTTTCAAGGAGTGAGTACGGCCTCAGAGAGAGAGGGACTTCTTTGTACTCCTTAATTGTAACACTCAATCTTGTTGTATAAGAGAGCGTTTTGTATCACTTTCATGTGTTTGGATATGAATAAAAGTGACACTTTTCTTTTTGCCTCTTTCTGTTGTCTTGAACGTTTTGTTTTAGAAGCAAAAGAATATTTTTGGTGGACCCGCCACTTTATAAAAGAAAGTGACGAGTGGAGCGCGTACCCCCAGAGAAGGTGAACTTTTATCAAGGATTTGGGATTAACTTGATTTAAGATCAGCTGGGATTTTGATGGAAGCATTGTTTATCGGTGTAATGTTACCAATAATGTCTCCAAAATGAATTTGATACTCGGTTGGGAGAATATCAAATGAAACTAGACTCGTGGGGAATCTAGTAGGATTTTTACCGCTAGAGGTGTGATATTAACTTAACGGTTTAGAAGTAGTCTTGTCAGAAGTGTAATATTAACTTGACAAGGACGTGAGTTAGAGGTGTGATATTAACCTAACTCATCAGCATCTCAGTTTTATTTGGGAAACTGAGGGTGTCACTGTCATAGGGTGTGATGTTTAACTTAACAGTGATAGAAATGCTAGAGGTGTAATGTTGAACTTGGCATTAGTCGTCTCGGCTTAAAGAAGTCAGGAAAGGTCAAGGCCTAATAGGTGTATTGTTGAACTTAGCAATGACTCGGATGCTAGAAGTGTAGTGTTAACTTGGCATCGTTCATCTCGGCTTGGACAAGGAAGTCGAGGAAAGGTCATAGCCATAGGTGTATTGTTGAACTTAGCAATGACTCGGATGCTGGAAGTGTAGTGTTAACTTGGCATCGTCCATTTCAGCTTCGATATGGAAGTCTGAAGAAAGGTGACTATCAGAGGTGTGATATTAACTTGACAGGCACTCGATGTACTGCTTAGAGGTGTAATGTTAACTTAAACAGTAGTTTGTCAGAGGTGTGATATTAACTTGACAAGGATTTGCTTGCGATAGGAGCAATTTGAGGACCTGTCATTCTATTGATGAGAATTGACAAGTGGAATTTGAGGTGCCAGAGGTATAGTGTTAACTTGGCAAATTTGAGAGTTTGTTACTCTATGCAGAGTTAACAAGCCAGGTTTGTACTCGACAAAAGAGTATTCATTACCAGAGGTATAGTGTTAACATGGTAATGATTGCATTTTATGGTCCTACCATTCTATGGATGAGAATTGTTAAGGGATTTTTTGAGGGAAGAGTGGAATTAAGTCCACTTAGGATTTTTAGCAAATCCTCAGCTGTCAACGGGTTTGTCATGCCTTTACCAACTACCGTTTGAGTTGGGCTAGCCATGCTATTCCCCTCAGCATGATGAGTTGTCGAAGACTTTGTGTTGGACTTAAAAGCCAACATTTTCTTCTATCCTTAGCCGTCGGAGGCGTCGGATCAAATGGGAACGTGTCCCTTAGAGTTTTTAGCAAATCCTCAGCTGTCAACGGGTTTTCATGCCTTTACCAACTACCGTTTGAGTTGGGCTAGCCATGCTATTCCCCTCAGCATGATGAGTTGTCGAAGACTTATGTTGGACTTAAAGCCAACATTTTCTTCTATCCTTAGCCGTCAAGGGCGTCGGATGTTTGATCAGAGGTGTATTTTTAACTTGATCGGTGGAAGAATGCCATCTAGGGATAGTATTTCTTCAGGAATTTGCCATTGATGGCATCATGAGTGTATCGCCATTTGAGGTTATGAGGCGATACGATCCATTTGAGTAGACTGACTCTACCACAATGGTCCTTTCCCATTTGGGTTGGAATTTTCCTTTCGTCTTGTGTGTCATGACCATGGTCTTTTCGACGGCTAAGACGAGGTCGCCTTTCTTGAAAGTTCGGGATTTGACTTTCTTGTTGAAGGCCCTGTGAACGAGCTTGGTAAAGCTCGATTTATTGTTGGGCCTGCAGACGCTTGCGTCCAGGCTTCCTGGAGTCTGTCGTCTTCTCCTCTGTTGTCATTTCGCTGTCAAGGCCGCGAGAGATGGAATTCGTGGAAGGATTTCGTGTACAGTTGGCGTCGCATGGGTTCGAGTGCTGCTTGCGTAAAGCTCGAGTTGTGTCTGTTGCGTTCTTGGCGGTTCTTCGAGATGCGCTGCACCGGTGCTTATGCTTGTGCCTTCTGCTGTCTTACGCTGTGAGATGATTTGGCTTTCCAGTGCGGCTTGCAGCATCCGTGCACAATGTGCGTGGCTTTGGTGTTGCGTTCGTGTCAGGCTCGTCTATATGCGACCATAAGCATTCGCCAACTTATCGTCCCAGTCTCGTTGACTTTCAGACAATTTCTTGAGAAGCTTGCCAATATCTTATTGAAACTTCTGCGAGGCCGTTAACGGGCGGATAGTATGCCGTTGAGACACACTCTGGATTCTGAACTTGGCGCAGAATCTCTGAAAAGCCTGGCTGATGAGCTGGGTCCATTGTCATGGACAATCCGCCGAGGCACACCGAAGCGGTAAATAACGATGTTTCACGAACTGATCACGTTAGAAATTTCACCTCTTTCAAGGGATAGCTTCGGCCCACTTTGAGAAGTAATCGGTTATCGCTAGGATGAACCGATGTCCCTTTGATGATGGGGGCTGATAGGACCAACCACGTCCATCCCCCAAATTTCGAACGCCAGGTAGAGGTCGTAGAGTGGAGGTATCCTGGTGCTTGATGGATGAAATCGCCATGTATTTGACAGGCGTGACATCTTTTGGCATAGGCAACAGCATCGGCAACCATCTTGGGCCAGTAGTAACCCAATCTTTGGAGTCGTTTGCCAATTTCGGGCCAGGTTGATGAGCTCCACACGTACCATCGTGGGCTTCTTTCAACACTTCGTGGGCTTCTTTTGTTGAGAGGCACGGAGCAGGATCCCGTCATGTGATCTACGATACAATGTTCGCGAAATCGCATTGTAGTAGAATTTGGAGGCTTTCCTTCGGATGGCAGCCGCCTCCCTGGTGTCTCCGGGCAAGATGCCGTATAAGACAAAATCAATGTAGGGGAATCGCCAGTCTTTAAGCTCTGGATCGGTCGACACTTCAAGTGTTTCCTTACGCGACGATCTCCCGTTGACCTCTGGTAGTCTCCGAGGGGACTTTTTGGGCAGTATAGGTCGTGGCTATAGACGAATACCTTCTCCATTGCTCCAGCTGGAAGAGCTAAGGAGGCAGCAAGGGATGCAAGTGCATCTGCATGCGCATTTTGCTTGCGCGGTACATGGTCGATGTAGAAGTTTGAAAACCTCTCGGCCATGTGGATTGTCGCGTTGTAGTAGGGTACTAGATCTTCATGCCTGACCACATACTCTCCGCGAACTTGGCTGACGATGAGTTTAGAATCACCGTATGCCTCGAGATTTTTAACGCCAATCTCATCGGCGAATTGCATCCAATCAAAAGAGCGTTGTATTCCGCCACATTGTTGGAACAGGGCTCGGTTAACGAGATAGCTCGGGAATCACGTAATTTTGTGGGGAGACGAGTACCACTCCTACCCCCGCTACTGTGTGTCCCTTCGGGCTTGCCCTTGATGCACCGTCGAAGAAAGTTGCCATACTTGACTTTCGAACGACGTCTGAGCTAGGCAGACTTCGGCGACCTCATCTGGGAGATCCTCGTAGAGTTTGGCTGCCCTGGGATCTGGGTGTTCAGCTAGGAAGTCCGCCACCGCTTGTCCTTTAATGGCTTTTTTGTGGCAGAAAATGCATCTCATACTGTGATAGCATATATGGCCCATTTTGCCAGCCGGCCATTTAGTGAAGAAGGCTTTGTCATGAGTAACCTCAGGGGGTTGACTTTGGATATGACATTTATGGTTTGGCCCACCAGATAGTGTCGCATTTTCTGAATGGCGAACACCAGTGCCAAACATTCCTTCTCGATCGGGTTGTACCGATGTTCGGCTCCGATCATCGTTCTACTTAGGTAGTAGATTGCTTGTTCTCGCCCTGGGTCATCATTCTGAGCTAGTAGAGCTCCCAAAGAATGATCCATTGATCGGAACGTACACCAGGAAAGGCTTTCCGGATACCGGAGCTGCCAGGACTGGTGGTTGGGTGAGGTAGTGCTTGATCTCCTCAAACGCTTGCTGGCAAGCGTCGTCCCAAATAAACGAAACGCCCTTCTTCATCAGCTTAGCGAAGGGTTGGCATCTCCCGGAGAGATTTGAAATGAATCTGCGGATGTATGTCAATCGTCCTTGTAATCCTCTGAGCTCCTTGAGGCTTCTGGGGGGTTGCATCTCTTGGATAGCACGGACTTTCTCCGGATCCAAATGGATTCCTGTGGAAGTCACGACAAACCCTAGGAATTTACCACTGGCTACCCCCAGGAAGGACTTGGTGGGGTTCATCTTCAATTGATGAGCCCGCATGATGTCGAAGACCACCCTCAGGTCTGCTATGTGATCACCTTTAGTGCGGCTTTTCACCGCAATGTCGTCGACATAACATTCCACCGTTTTGCGTATCTGCCGATGGAAAATGGCATTCATGGCCCTTTGGTAGGTTGCCCCCGCATTTTTCAGACCGAAGGGCATGACGGTGTAGCAATATACCCCTAGAGGTGTCCTGAAGGAGGTGTGCTTTTCGTCATCGGGATACATCTTGATTTGATTATATCCTGAGAACCCGTCCATAAAGGACATTCGCTCGAATCCACAAGTATTGTCATCATGACATCTGTGATTGGCAATGGGAATTCGTCTTTGGGGCAGGCCTCGTTTAGATCACGGAAGTCGATGCAGATCCGGATCTTCCCGTTCTTCTTGGCGACGGGGACGATGTTGGCTACCCAGTCGGGATGCTGTTCCTCCCTGATAAAGCCGGAGTCAATAAGCTTCCTGACTTCTGATTGGATTGCCTCCATTATCTCTGGACGGAACCGTCGCTGCTGTTGTTTAACGGGCTTCATGTCCGGATTGATGTTGAGGCGATGCATAGCCACTTGAGGATCAAGTCCAGGCATGTCCTCATAATTCCAGGCGAAGACATCTATATACTCTTGTACAAGAGATATTAAATCCTTCTTCTCTGGAGGCGACAGGCCGTCACTTATGAAGATGGGTTTAGGATTGTCTTCATCTCCTAGGTTGACTTGAACAACCTTGTCTTCTGTGGGTGGCTCACGCTGTTCAAAGCGGGTGTCCCAAAGAGCATTCAAATGTTTGATCCAAGGATCTGTATCGGATTGGATCATTTCTTCATCTTCATCCTCCAGATGGCTTGTCGAAACCATGTTTACTGAAAGCCCTTTGAAGATGTTGCCGACACTGACATCTGATTCCCACGACGACGTGTCTGATGAGCAGTCATGACTTGGCAGTCTCTCCGAATCAGAGGCTGATGGCACTGGAGTTGATATATAGCCCAACCCCCGGCGCGTCCGATGATAGTAATCAGGGGTTTTCCCTTTCGGTACAAAGGATCGAAGCAGTGTTCTTCTTCCTTTTCCGAAGTTCAACCCAGGCCTGTTGGTTAGATCATACCCCATGCGCTTCATCATCTTGAGCGTTCTTGGTTCATAATGATCGAACTGAGGGGATTCATCCTCACCTTCCGATTCTTCGTGGGGCATTGGTTCAGATGCGATTCGCCCAAAAAGTATTGGTCTTTGGCCTTTTCGTCTGGCTGGAACCATGAATACAGACTCTTGCGCGTCACCATTATCTTGGTATGTCCCGAAGGATGATTTCACCGGTACATGCAAAGATGTCAAGGCATCTATTGCCGACCAGAGGTCATCGTCCACGTCGGTAGTGGTATCCGACGGTATTGAATCGGAAACATACACAGGGAAATACGCAAAGTCTAAATCTTCATTAATGTACCAACCACCCGCATCGTCGGTGGTATCAACATCGAGCTTATTAGTGCTCTTTACAATGGGCTCCAACTCCCACAGGCACTCTTCTTTCTCAGGCTCAACGTCAGCTTCATTACCAGAGTCTGGCTCCTCTGGTTGTGGGGTTTCATTAGTCTCCTCCGGATCCTGATATAAGAGGGAGTCCGTGAAATAATTTTCAACCCCTTTAAACGGATGCCTTTCGGCAATCAACGTTCGGACCTGTCCACTCTCGTCAATGTATTTCATGACTTGGTGGAGAGTAGAGGGAACGATGGAATTGCGGTGAATCCATGGTCGTCCCAGCAACAGGTTGTAGGAAGTGTCCGCGTCAATGACGTAACACGTCACTTCTGACTTGAGGCTCCCGATCTGGCATTTGAGCTTGATCTTCCCCATTGGGCGGGAGCTGTTGGCATTGAACCCGTAAATAGTCGTCTGGGTAGGGCTCAGACGATGGGTTGGAATGCCTAGAAACTGCATAACCCGGCGGGTATGATGCTCAGCGCGGACCCTGGGTCTACCTGGATGCGGTTCACCTCGGATGACCCAATATACCCTGTGAAGTATAGGGGTCGGTCATGCTTCCCTTTAACCTGCATGTCATCTGTTGTGAAGGTGATGCAGGGAGCATTTGGGGAGGTGTGGAGGCAATCCTCTTCATCTTCCTCCCTTGGCACGCGGGTCATAAAGACCTCAGCATTTGCCAGAGCTTCTTGTAGAGCCTCTCTGGTTGACTTTGATAGCCTCAGGAGCTCATACAAGGTAATGCGTGCCGGGATGTTGGCTAGTTGAGCTAAGACGTCGAAGCGGTAAGGTGTCGAGGATCCTTCCGTTACACCTTTCGCAAGAACTCGAGAAAACCGAGTTTCTTTCTGCTTCTCCCAGGCTGTTTAGAGGAGGGCTTGGCTGGTTCCACGGCTGGTTGCGGAGAAGCCGCTGCTGTCTCGCCGTACTGCTTCAAGTATGCCTGTCCTGAACGGGTCCCTGCCGTAGGTTGGCTGGGCTCTGCGGCCAGGACTATTGTTTCCTCTTCTGAGTCAGTCAGCGAGGGAACATCAGTGTCCGCTTCTCGAGAAGAGGCGCATATCACATGGCAAGATGAAGCCTTCCCTTTGCCTTTGGACTTCCTGTTGGTCACAGTCGTCCATTGTGCTCGTCGACGAGGTCAGGGTGGACCCACATGATTTCCCCTCGAGGTGTAGGGACGGTACCAAGCCTTTTCTCCTGCTGCTGATGATGGTCTGTGTTGACCACCCTCAGTTCTCCTTTCGGGACAGAGATCACCCCCACGGGTGTCGGGGTCGTGTCCCAAACTGGAGAATCGACGTCATGTTGGCCGTCATCTTCTTCTGCTCCCGGTCGGAGTTTTAATACTCCGCGTCAATCAGAGCTTGAAGGATGTCCTTAAAGACATAGCAGCTTTTGGTAGGATGTCCGAGCATCCTGTGGTATAAGCAGTAGGTGGGATTGTCGTCTTCTTGCCGACCTCCTCCGGGCGCCTAATTTCAGGGAGCTTCAGTCGATTGCTCTTGTTGAGTAGTTTGAAGAGCGAGTCGACGTGTTCCTCCTTGAAGGAATACTGCTTGTTGGGGCGTAGCTGGCTTGAAGAGCCACTTGCCCTGCCTGTTTGAGGTTTGGTGGGAGATTTGGTCTCCGTCGCCAAATTATCCTTCGCTTGGTTTGGAGGGATGTGTCTGGTGCACGCCTTGTCGACCTCTCTGGCCTGGGCTTGCCTTCTTCCGCTCTGACGCGGGCGACAATCTCCTCAGCCTGTTCACCTTGCTGGACTAATTGTTTCCAGGTGCGGCTTTCAGCAACTCCTATTTGAGCAAGGAGTGAGGTTTGGAGATTATGGCGACATGTTTCTACCAGGGTGGCCTGGGTCATGCCGCTTGGACATCGGAGTGCCATGTTCCGAAATCTTTCTACGAAAGACTTAACGGACTCTCCCTTTCGCTGTTTTGTAGCTAAAAGGGTAGGCATTGTGACCTCCGAATCATCTTCGAAGAAGCGTGTTAGAAACAGCTTCTCCAAGTCGCCCCAGTTCTTGATGGAACCTTCGGGGAGCTTCATGAACCATTCAAAGGCCAACCCTTTCAGGTGCCGATGAACAGTCGCGCCAGGATGGCATCGTTATCTACCACATTCCCGTCTGGGATTTGAAGTAGTAGATGTGCTGGTTGGGTGACCCCTTCCCGTCGAATGCTTGGAGAGTTGGAGCCTTGAACTTAGGAGGGTACGGGACTAAGTCCCACTCGGCCGGATAGGGCCGGACTACCCCAGCTTCTTGGAGGCCTTTACGGTTGGTAAGGGCCTCGAGGCGCTGCTCCAGTTGACTCATTCTTTTAGCATGAGCCTTTCCCGGGGTCTGGTCGCTTCTTGCCTGCGACGAGGGCTTGGACACATCCGAGGTAGATCGTCGTGTCTCGTCAGAAGATTCGGAGGGTGGGCTTCCTCCCTTTCTCCCTTTCCCCTTCGGTCGTCTAGGAGGAGATCTCGCTCTTTCTTTCTTCAGCAACTTCTCAAGCATATGCTTGAGGGAGTCAATGGATCTCTGTTGAGAGGCGATTATATCCATCTGGCGCTTCTGCGTCTGTTCTAAACGCCTGGTCGTCTCCTCAGGAGTGTCGCCATGTAGGCGGAAGCCTCCTTCTCGACGGAAGAGTTTGAAGCCTGCGACTCTACTATAGCGGAGTGAGAACCACCCATTCTAATGCCGCGGGCTAAGCATTATAGTCATTGGGGGAATGGCCCCTGTCCGGGTGCGAGTGTGTTGATACACCCCCTCCGGTTCAGAGTCAAATTTCTCTGAGTTGACCATTAGTTGTTTTCCCTTGCTTCTGCTAGTCATGTTTGCAGTAAGCTCCGGGTGTTCAACATCTGAGAAGGTTCTCCTCCTGTGGGAGCGTCTTCTCTTGGCTGATGGGGGAATCAGGGTCAGCTGTCTAATTAAAGACGGCTGGTGCACGCCTGACTCGCAATGGCATCCAGAGAGCATCTGGATGAGCTGTTGACAGCAACATGGAGAAGTGGTCTGATTGGCACTCCTCTTCCTTGTCAAATAATCCCTCAAATCTGTGGGAGGGGGATTAAAGAGACTGGTCTCGCAACGTCGACGACGGGAGACAGTCATGTGCTGTTCAGCCTGGACACAGGTTTCAGAAACGCGGCTGTTGCGTCGCGGCTGCGTCACGCGCGTCTGGCGTCTCTGTTGATATGAGACGCGACTTTCGCGTTGCTGTCTGCTGCGTTGGAGCAGAGAGACTTGGGAGAGAGTGGGCTGCTGGGCCCCACGCCTATGGCGCGGTGCTTCCTGCGTTTGACAGACGCAGAAGCTTCGCTTCGGCGTTTGGCAAGTTGGTCTTCAGAGGGCTCAACTTGGGGAGTCTCGCGTTTGGGTCGCCAAACACGGACCTCTCGCACTGGACGAGGTGCGGGCAAGGCATCGGATCGTACGCTGCGTTCAACAACCCAGTCAGAAAACCAACGGTTCCGACCGAGTGTTGACGCGCGCGTCTTCTCTGTCGACGCTCGGCATTCCGATTGCGCCGTGGAGGAAGAGAGAAGCCAACAACTTCCTGGTTTGTAGAACCAGGGGTGTTTGCCACGCGGATCTCCTGAGAGACGCTGACGCGGCGTTCTGTGCGACACGGTCGATCGCACCAGTAGATGTGCCGGGGACCACGCGGGCCTTCAGAGAGGCGTTGGCGCGTGTGTTCTGCGCAACGCGGTTGATCGCAGCAGAGGAGTCTGAGGTTACGCGGGCCTTCTGGGAGGCGTCGGCGCGTGAACCAAACTTGGCACAGTGGGCAGCAGGAGCACCGACAGAGCCTCAGATTGGGCTTCAGGGGCTGTCCACTTGAGACCCTGCGGCAGACCGGTCTTTGGGCTCTTGGAGCCAGAAGAGAGGAACTCTTCATACTTCGCCTGTCGACGAACTCGACGACGAGGGATTCGACCATTTTCCCCTTACGGAGAACGTCATCTTGCACCACGGTGCGCTCGTCAGTAACGAAGGTAGTCCCCAGCGGAGTCGCCATCTCTTGTAGGGGGCCGGAAAATCCTGGTGGTCGGAGAAAGTGGTTTTAGCTGTAAAAGATTTCCTGATTCAAGCGAAACGATTACAACCAAAAGAACTACTCTTCCCTCTTTTCCAGTTACAAGGGAGGGAGGATGTCTGAATCTTTCCTTTGTTTAAGCTGGGTTCTTCGTGTGGCGATGGAGAGTGAATCTTGTTCTCCGTTGACCAGATGACCGTCCTAGACCGTCGGGGTCTTCTCTTCGGTCGGTAGAAAAGAGTAACTCAGCTCCGTCTACCAAAACTCTCAAGAGGAGGTAGGCGAAAAGAGCGCTAGTACTCAGTAAGCTCGCTGAAGAGTCGTGCTTCTCTCTTGATGATCCTCCTGCCTGGATTCGATCGGTTTTGATGATGCCTTATCTCAAGCTCTCTCCCTTCAAAACTCCGATCTTCTGCCCAAGTTTCGATCCTCTCAAGCCTCTATCCCTGTGTGTGTCTCTGTCTCCTTCATAGCAAAACAAGGCTATTTATAGGGATCCCAGGGGGTGAAGGTGCCTCCTGAAAACGCTCCCGAATGAGGGGCCACTACCCGCTACATGCGCGTGACTGGCCCCGCAATCAGGGCAGTTGCAACTGAGACGCGGCGTTGGGCCAAACGCGCTTTGAAGTTTGAGACGCGGGCGTCGAGCCAAACGCGCCTTGAGGCTGAGACGCGGGCTTCGGCCGACGCGTCTGAACGTTGTGACGCGGGTGTAGAGCCAACGCGTCTTAATGCTGAGGCCGCGAGCATCGATTTCTCGCGTCTAGAGCTTGAGACTCTGCTTCCTTAATGGCTGGTCTGTTAGTCATTTTTAGACAGCCTACAACAATCATGAATTTTTAATTGAAATTACAGATTAATTAATTTAAATCCTCATTAAAAGCAAACACATCAAGTTAAGATTTAACTGTAATTTTGTTGCACCAATTTATCGCCTTGAAATCATCAATTAGAATTCATCATGATTATTAACCAAATAGTATTTACTATTAACTCTAAAATTTTCTAATTTAAAAGAACCATATTAGATTAGGATTCAATTTTTTGGCATCAACCAAGGCAATACAGAGCTTGAGAGCATTGAGATCGCGTTGATTTTGGGTTATTGTATTTTAGGTTCTTATAGTGTACGAGTACAATGAGTTTGAGTGAGCAACATTTTTTGGGTCTGAGTGAGCTAGATTTCACAGGTGGTGAGGTGATTTTGAGTCCTTACTCTACTTAGAGATCTAGGTCCGCCGTCCAGAAAAGAGGCGCCGCCGGATGTGATGTCAAATGAGTAAAGGTTCCCATACTTTTATGAGCGGGTGAGAGTAAGAAGTTAGCTCATGAATATAAGATTAGGTTAGCATTATGAAACATAAGTTATCTTACAAGTAGATTAGCAGAGTTAGTTGATGGTATGGTTAGATAGAATGTTAGTATTTTGTGTTGCAGGAAACTAAGTGGGTAGGTGAAAAAGTTAGAATTATAGAGCCTTGATGTTATAAATTTTGGTATACTGGTAGAGATAGAAATCGTAATGGGTGGGTGTGATCATAGATAAACAATTGCTTGAGAATATAGTGGAGATTTGGAGAAAATGTGATAGGATTTTACTAGTTAAACTAATTTTAGGTAGAAAAATTTAATGGTATTAGTGTCTATGCACCACAAGTAGGACTTGATGAGTCTAGTAAGTGTCAATTTTGAGAGAATTTAGAGGAGACAGTGCAAAGTATACCCATTAGAGAAAAATTTTCATAGGCGGTGACCTCAGTGGGCATGTAGGAACTAGTCGTTATGGGTTTGATAGTGTACATGGAGGATTTGATTTTGAGGAAAGAAATGAACCAGGTAACTCGATTCTAAATTTTGCTTTATCTTATGATTTGATCTAAGCGAATACTTGATTTAGGAAGAGAGACTCTCACTTGATCACTTTTAGAAGTGGGTCAAGTTCGAGCCAAATAGATTTCTTTTTAATTAGAAAAGTAGATAGGGGTTGTTGTATGGATTATAAGGTAGCACCGGGTGAGAGTGTAGTAACCCAACTTAAATTCTTAATTTTAGATATCCGGATTAGAAGGAGATTTAGAATGATTAAACGTAAGTTAGATCCTAAGATTAAGTGGTGGCGGCTAAAATAATGTAACTAAGGAGTTTTTATAGATCGAGTAGTACATGAAGCAGATTGGAAAGCCCAAGATGATTCCAATACAATATGAAACAAAATTGCTAGCTGCATTAAAAGAGTAGCTAAAGATATATTTGGTGAGTCACAGGGTGGTGCTCCACCATGTAAGGATACATCATGGTGGAATGAAGCGGTAAAAACTGCCAGTAAGATCAACGAAACTCTTACAGAGATTTGAAAAAAATTGTGATGGAGTGAGTTTTTGAGAGGTATAAGTTAGCAAAGAAGGAGGATAAAAAAGTTGTTCAGAATGCAAGAGCTAAAGTGTATAAAGAAGTGTTGAGAAGTTGGATACCAAAGAGGTTGAAAAGGATATATATATATAGAATTGCTCGTATAAGGGAGAGAAAAACTAGAGACTTATATACTGTGAGGTGTGTAAATATGAGGATCAGAAGGTTTTAGTTTGAGATGAAGAAATCAAAGAGAAATGGAGAAAGTATGTTGATAAATTGTTCAATGGTAGTTCTACTCAAGATTTGGATGACATTACTATTCAGCGCCAAGATATGAACTGTAATTATATGCGCAGAATTAGTGAATCTGAAGTTAAATAGGCCTTGAAGAGGATGAGGTCAAGGAAAGCTATGGCCGGATAGAATTCCTATTGAGGTATGAAGATGCTTAGGAGAGGTGGGGTGTGAGATGGCTGACAAACATCTTAACAAGATCTGGCTAACTAAAAAGATGTCAAATGAGTGGAGAAAGAGTGTCCTAGTACCTCTCTATAAGAATAAGGGTGATATCCAGAGTTGTTCAAACTATCGTGAATAAAATTTATGTGTCATACCATGAATATCTGGGAAAGGGTAATTGAATACAGGTTAATGCAGAATATTAAAATATCAGAGAACCAATTTGGGTTCATGCCGAGGCGATCAACGATAGAGGCTATTCATTTGCTTCATAACTTATAGAGCGATTCCGAAAGAGGAAGGAAAATTTGCATATTGTCTTTATTGATTTAGAAAAAGCTTATGATAAGGTGCCAGGAGAGATATTATGGTGGACATTGATGCAAAAGGGAGTCCCCATCAAATATATTGACATAATCAGGGACATGTACAATAAAGTAGTGGTAAATTTAAGAACTTGTGGAGGCATAACAAGTAATTTTTCTATCACAATTGGATTCACATTAAGGATCTGTATTGAGTCCATTCTTATTTGCCATAGTAATGGATGAGCTTATTAGAGCTATTCAGGATGAGATACCGTGATGTATGCTGTTTACTGATGATATGTCCTAGTCGATGAAATGAGAGCTGGGATAAATGTAAAATTAGAGTTATGGAGGCAAACTCTAGAATCTAAGGTATTAAATTAAGTAGGAATAAAACAGAGTATATGGAATATAAATTCAGTAAATGGGAAATCTGAGATTATAGTATTGTGACACTAGATGGTCAAGAAATACCGATGAGCAGTCATTTTAAGTACTTGGATTCTATTATCCAAAAGGATGGAAGATCAATAGTGATGTCAACCATAGGATCTAAGCCGGCTGGTTGAAATAGAGGAGCGTAACAGGAGTTTTATGTGATCGTAATATTCTGTTATGACTGAAGAGAGAGTTTTATCGGACTGTTATTAGGCTAGCTTTGTTATATGGCACAGAATGTTGGGCTATAAAGGGACATCATGCCCAGAAGATGAGTGTAGCAGAGATGTGCATACTTCATTGAATGTGTGACAACACGAGGAGAGATAAGGTGAGAAATAAGGATATTCATATTAAGATAGGTGTAGCCTCTATAGAAGAGAAGATGAGAGAAAATCGCTTACGATGGTTTGATCATGTGTGACGTAGACCTACAGATGCGTCAGTTCGGCGAGTAGAGGTATCAAATTAGGGCAAGTTAAAAGAGTGCAGGGGAGACTGAAGAAAACATGGAAGGAGGTAATATAACAAGTTATATAGGCTAAAAGTCTTAGTGAAGGCATATTGCTTGATAGGAATGAGTAGAGAAAGTTGATCCATCTGCCCGATTCGGCGTAATTATCTTATGGTTCATGTAGCCTACCCCAAATAATTGGGACAAATGGCTTAGTTGTTGTTGTTGTACTCTACTTAGGGATCTCTCGTCCCCTCGCTTGTCCGTGCTATTATTTTTATTAATATAACTATCTTAGTGGTTTGTCATTGAGATTTTCTCCCAAAAGAAAGCGCCACCCTCCCCCTCCCCCCAAAATAAATTTATTTAGCTCTATTATATCTAGATTGTTTAATGCCTATTATACCTAGGGGTGGTAATGGGTAAGAGCAAACTCGTTTACCCTACCCATTTACCCTATTCTTTTATGGTAAGGGTAATAAATTCTTATCCATTTATCTAAACGGGTAAGGTAGTTTCTTTTCTGTTTATCTAAACGGGTAGGGTAAGTATTAGAATTTCTTACTTTATATATTTACTCGTTTACCCAGTTAAATAAATAAATAAATAATATTAATATCATTAATATTACAAGTATTTAATAGCTTAAAATCTCCATTTCACTTTTCCAATCTATCTCTAATTTCTATATAAAAAGAGAAGAGAGTGAGGTGCTTTCAATAGATTGTTATGTATTTCTTGAATCAATTTTATCACTTTTCTATGTGTTTGAATAGATGATAACCTAATTACTTTGTATTTGAGTTATTCTTATAAATTATAGTTAATTGGTGCTTAATTCTTATTTTGCTTAATGTTATACCACTAGTTTGTACTTGAATTGCATTTTAGTTGTTTACTTCTATTTCTATTTCTTTTAAGTAAAATTTAAAGTATTTTACCTGTTTACCTGTTTACTCTATAGGGTAAAAGAAAATTACCGAATTACCCTATATGGTAGGGTAATTGTAATTTGGAAATTACCCTATTGGATAAAGCTAAAAGGTTGTGTGACTCTTGTCCTGCTCTTACCCTACCAATTGCCACCCCTATTTACACGCTTTGTTACAAAGAGGGGATTCAATAATGTGTTTGGGGCTCCTTGCTTCATTTCTTTAACATAGTCGTAATCAAGACTTGAACTTGAGACTCCCAACAACTCACTCCTACTTTTTTTTACCAGTGAGCAAGGCCTTACTATTTCATTTAGATTTAAGAATTTTCATTCCAAAAAAAGGAAAAAGAGGATTTTTATGAATTTTTTTCCTTTAAGTAAAAGGTGGGAAGTCCACCCCGTTTCATTAAAGAGAAATTAATGAAACTAATGCATTGGCACATGAAAATATCAAATCTCGGGGTTTTGTGAATTGGGAGTTATAGACTAATGCATTGTCACACGAAAATATCAAATCTCGTGGTAGTGTTTAATGCCCCCCATTGTCATTAGAAAGATCATGTATTGTTAAGGAACCTCAAATTGACCTTGGTTAAGGGTCACCCCAGTGAGATTACCTCCCACCAAAACAATATGAACAACAAAGATAAATATAACCAAATTAAAGTGCTTGATTGTGATAAGAAGAAACCGAAATAAGTACACGGATCCAATTACAACGAAATTCTTAAATCTTTCTCAAAATGTAAGTTGTTATTATTCTTCACGAGTATTTTCTTAAGCATATGCTTGTGCATCTTGTCGAAGGTGTCTCTTTGATCTCCTGGAGTGAGCAACACCATTTCATTGAATGGCATCAGACAATATTGAGAGAACCCACTTTAAGAACGGCATCAGAAAACTCAACTCCATTTTCCTCACCCTTTGTTCTTCTGCCCATGCATGCTCGCATGCCCTTCTGATTGAGGGATGTGAGGATGGGAGGCAAAGGCGAGAGGTGAGTTAGGGTTTTTAAATAAAGTGATACCTGTTGTGTGAGAAATAGATGGGTGAAGGAAAAGGGAGGGGATGAGGAGAATTCAAGTTTGAAGAAGGATAAAAGTGTCAAATAAACACACTAAACATGTCAAGTATAACAGAGCAGGGGAACTCCCCGCAAGTGGCCTAGTGCCCTAGTTGGGTTCTTGAGCCTTACTCCTCACAACATGCCATGAGTTCGAGCTCTCACGCGACAGTCTCTGATTTTAGATTTTTTTTAAGAGAGCTTACACTGGGGAACAACTTATAGAGATCACATTCTACATGAGAAGCGATCTAAGATCATCTACATTATTATTGTTAAGAAATATAATTAGATACAGGATTAGTATACCACTGTGTTTAGGAGTAGCTCTCTTATTATGTAATGATATTAGGAGTACAAGTCTTTTTATTATGCAATTGTAATGCTTATAATTATTGGGCATTGCCCTCATCAATAGTATATAAAATTCAGTTTTTTTTAACTGTTTTAATATGGTATTAGAGTTATCTATCTAATTTTCTCTCCTACTAATCGTTATTGTCAAGCCATCAATGAGCTCGCATGGTCTGTGCCTATCGCTGAGTCACTTTTTCACATTTGATCATGTTCGAGTAATGCTTTGTCTGACGTTGTTACAAGAAAAATAGACCACGATGATTCTTACCGTTCAACTACTTCCCTAATCTTAGCCTCTCTTGACTCCTCATAGCTAGACCTTCGACTTCCTATTACCACTTGGTGATCCCACTTTCCAACATAGTTGGTGCAGAACTGACTCATAACTTAGCAGCAAGAACACCTTAACCTTTGGAACCAAGCAATCTCTAAACCCCTTGACATTGGGCAAGGTTTAAGCACCATAGGTAACCTTGGAACTCTTCTCCATGGTGTTAGTGTCAACCTTTGCAAAGATGGTGATGAATGTCATGGGTCCTATCCTTTGCAGCAACATCTTGCTTCCTCTTCAACATACTCTCTGATCGACTCCTCTTCTCCGCTTGAACAACCCGCTCCCTCGTTGGTTTCAATGAACATGGTATCGCTCCGACTACCTTGTTTACATATTCTTTTTCGCTGGACATTTCTTTTTTAGCTCTATTCTTACCATGGATATTACGGTCTCCTTTTCTAGGAATTTGTACTTCTTTCTCAATGTTCGCCTCGCTCCATGTGAAAGATACTCCTCCTAGGTTTCCAAGTCTGTCTTGCTATGCGTGAGAGAGAATGTCTTAAAGTCCTCCTTACTACAAAGAAAACAGATCCAGGCTAAAATAATTTCCTTCAGCATGTACTTTGTTATCGATCGAAGATCCATCTTTCCAATGGATGCTTCGTCTTTGGTTCTCCATCCAACACCGAATCTCTTCTTTAGAAGACGTTCGCTATTTTTCGACTCTCCATCTCTCTGACTCAACCAAACTGTTATTGTTTCATCCACCATAAACTTTGCAAGATATGTCAAGAAATAAAATTAGATTCATGGTTAGCATACTATAGCGTTTGGGAATATGAATTCTCTTATTATGTGATCATATTAGGTGTAATGGTTTCTTTATTATGTAATTGTAATGCCTATATATTCTCGATGTTGCCTCATTAATAATATACAAAATTCAGTTTCTTCAACGTAATTTAACCCTTATCAATCAAATATTCCTAGCAGCTATGAATGAATTTAAAGGACCACCCTCTTAACAAGAAGTTTATCCTTGAGCAATGACATCTTTCTCCCATTATCCTTGCAAGTGCTTGGGAAGAAGAAAGGAAATAATCCTCACAGGTGTTGTTAAAGAAGAATTTTTTTCTCATTTTCCACAAAAGTCCAAGATTTTAGGCTCCTAATTAAGAAGAACCTCTAGTGTAAAGAAGATGGCAAAATCACTTTTTGGGGGAGAGGAAAGAAAATTTAAAAACTATCTGTAAATTGATATATAGGCACAATAGGACTATGAAATAAAAGAGAGAAAAAAATTAAAAAAAGTTTATGAGGGTGAGAAAGTACTTTGGAAAAAAGGGGGGTAGAAGACACATATTTGTGCACATTATCATTCCTTATTTGACTTAATTAAAGGAGTGTTTTGGGGTTTAATTAAGCCATGTATCAAAATTAGCCCTCTTAAACTTCTAGTCCAACTCAATATGTCTTCTCTTTTTAGATAATCCCATAGGCTTACTGTTAGATCTAATAATTATTTCATTAAAGATTCACGCATAAATTAAAAGCCTCTTTATCAAGATCAAAGAGAAAGAGGATTTAGGCATACCTGATTCCATCACGAAAGGGATGCTAAAGGTTGCACGATCTCGAGGACGCGAGAGTTGAAGGAGGGATTCTCCTCTCCAGCCACCAAGTTCTTTTCTTGATTCTTAGAGGAGATGAAGAGGCCTCCAAGAGAGAGATTATATCATAATAGATGGTGATGGAGAGGGAAACCTACCGATGATATATATATATAGCATCAAGAATCCTTGCTCAATTCATCATAGATTTAGACCCTTTATTGATAACATGAGTTTCATATATGTAGATGAGTCCCACATCTTAATCTAAATACACTCATGACTAAGTGTAATTGAAACGTGTCTAGACCCAAACCATTAAACTTGATCAATTCTTTATTAGGTCCAACAACATAGGTTTATAGAGATGGGTGCATACATTCAATTAGACTTGTGTAGGTCCAATTAATTTAGATACTAATCCAAATAAGTCTAACAATGTCCTACTTGGGCCAAACAAATCATATTGGAAGGATGTTATACATAACTTTTATGGTACCAAAACTCTAAACCGTCAATAAATTACGTTTCAAAACAATCTGGTCCATTAAGTATCCTGCTACTGAACAGACGGTCGTTAACTTCTGTATAATCGAGGTAGGACCTTCCACATCATAAGATTCAGAACCTTTAACGACATAGATAAAATATGGATGTGTGGTATGGAAATGTCCTCTGATCAAATAAGGTACAATTCTAACTGATTTTTACCTTATGACTCCAACGAGTCAACTTTATGACTCCAATGAGTCTAACTTTATGACTCCAACAAACTCAATTTAAACTCAAAAGAAATTTAAACTCCAACGAGTTTAAATTTAAACTCAATAAACTCCAACGAGTCTAACTATTAACAAACTCAAATGATGCAAATTAAACTCAAAGAAATTTAAAAAAAGCAGTTATACTTTTATATCGGAATCAAAAAATATACATAAAATGTACATAAAAATAATATCTGATATATAAAATTATCCACTCCTACTAAATCAGGATAATCATCATGACTAGCCATCCATATATGAGCAATATGCTCTAAGAAGACTTCAGGTGGCAGTCCTATAGTGAGTGGATTTATATTGTAAAAATAATAATATCATTATCAACAAACACAATATGATTTCGAATTCTATTTTTAATGAAAAAAACTTGATGTCGATATGCTTCAACATTGCTGAACTCTTGTCACTATTACAGTAGAGCTCTATAGCTCTTATTGTCAACTAATCCATCATCTTCCTGCAGTCGGGAAATGTAACCTGAAGTGGACTTTCTATTATCGATACATCCAGCATAATCTGAATCTGTGTATTCGATCAGCTGCAACTGATCAGATTTTATATAGTCTTTCATAGATGTCGCATTACCTTTTTTGCAGTCTTCTAGTGATCAATCCTCAGACTGGTCATGTATCTGATGGTATATGCTATGTCTAAACAGGTACGAACTTGAGATACATCGGACTTCCAATCGCTGATGCATATGTAAAGTCTTTCATTTGCTCTTTCTGTAGATCGGTCTTGGGATATTGGAGTAGACTCTACTTATCTCCCCTAGAGTAATTCTTCATCTCACATCTATCTAGCACCTTATCGATATAGACCTTTTGTGAAAAACTTAATATTCCATGTGTCTTGTCTTGAATCTGGATGCCTAGCATAAAAAGCTTCTCCAAGATCTTTCATCTAAAAGTTTTTTAAGAGAAAACTCTTGGTCTCAAGTAGAAAAGTCATATTGTTACTTATTAGTAGAATATCATCCACATATAGTACAAGAAATATAAGTCTACTCCCTTTAAATTTATGGTAAATACTGATCAGTCACATTCTCCTTAAAATAAAAAATCAGATATTACTTACTCAAATTTCAAATATCATTGACATAATGCTTGTTTTAGACTATAAATGGATTTTTTAATTTACAAATCAGATTTTGTGAACTTTTGACTTCAAATTGTCTGATTGCACCATATAGGTTTCTTCCTTAATGTCCACCTATAAGAAAGAGAGCCTAACATCTATTTGGTATGACTCCAGATCACAGTGAGCCACCAGTGCCACGATAATCTGAAAGCAATTCTTCATGAAAACTGGGGAGAAAGTCTCCTTATAGTCCATGCTCTCTTTTAAGTGAATCCCTTTGCGACAAGACATGCTTTATACCTTTCGACATTGCCTTTCGAATCCTACTTGGTTTTGAACACCTATTTACAACCAATCGGTTTCTTTTCTTTAGACAACTCTATTAAATCTCAAATATCATTGTTTTTCATGGATTTCAAGTCATATTTCATGGCATTTGACCATTTAATGGAGTGAATGCTGAGTTTGACTTCATTCAAGGATGTGGGGTCCTCCTCTAAACCCTATATCAAACTCATGCTCTTGAAGATAAACTATATAGTCATTTGCAGTGACTGATCACCTCTTTCTAGTTAATTTATCTAGACACTTGTGGTTAAGGATTTTCAGGTTCTACCTCATCAGCATGATCTACTTCAGGATAAACTGTAACCGTACCCTATATGGGCACAACTGTATTTTCATACTGAAGTAGAACAACTACTTCATTATTGGAACAATTGTCAAAGGTATAACAATTTGTTCTTCCACAAATGTGAAATCCTTATATAGTTTGACTCCCATTGTTCTAAATATCCTCAATAAATTTAGCATTATCTATCTATATTATATTCTTAGTGGAGGGACAGTAAAAACCTAAAGCCTCTAGATCTTTCAGAATACCCTACGAAAGAAATAGCTAACTGTCCTGAAATCCAGCGTCTTCTCATGTGGCATATAAGGCCGAGTTTCAGCTGGACAACCCTAAACATATAGATGCCTTATGGTGGGACATATTCCAGTTCATAACTCATATGGTTTGTTATTGTTTTTCTAGGTAATCTATTAAGGAGATAGGTAGCCGTCTTTAAGGCTTCACTCCATAATGACTCTGGTAAAGTAGTGTGAGCTATCATACTCCTAAAC
>JAVJIF010029185.1:0-84767 GCA_038442645.1 Agave tequilana | reverse complement strand
ATAAACCTTATTTATTAGGTTAATTATGAAGTTTGACAAATATCAAACTTTCAACCCGATTGTACTAAAGTAGGCCTTATAAAAGTCATATTGGGCCCAAACGAGGAGAAAACGTGAGTTTCAAGCGCTGAGAGTAGTATTATACATTTCTATGTACAATTATAAATAATTAATCTTATTTTAAGACTTATTGGAAAGTTTAATGAAAAGTCAACTTTCAATCCAATTGGCCTGAACTAGAACTTATAAGAGCCGAATATGGCTACAAGGAGGAGAAAACGTGATTTTCAAGAGCCCGAGAGTATTTCATAGTTTCTATATACAAGTACTACTAATTAATCTTATTTCTAGTGATATGTTAGAAGTTTGACCAAAAGTAAAACTTTCAACCCCAATTGGCCTGCATTATGCCTTAAAAGAGCCGAATTGGGCCAAATAGAGAGAACATGCCATTCAAGAGCTGGGATTAGAATTACAAAGTTTCGAAATACAATTATACAACTAATTACCTTATTTAAAGTCATAATTGAGAAGTTTGACCATAGGTCAAACTTTCAGCCCTGATGGCCTGAATTAGGGCTCATAAGTGTCGAATTGGCTCAAACCGGGGAGAAAATAGGGTTTTCAAGAGCCCTGGATAGAACTACATAGTTTTTATGTATAATTACAACTAACTACCTTATTTCTATTTTTATTTGGGAGTTTGACCAAATTCAAACTTTCAGCCCTGATTGGCTTTAACTGGGCCTTATAAGAGCCAATTAGGCTAAACTGTTAGAAAATATGGTTTCAAGAGTTGGGAGTAGTATTATATAGTTTTCTATAAGTAAATAATACTAATTTACTTTATTTCTAGGTTAATTAGGAATTTGACCAATACACAAACTTTCAGCACCGATTGGCCTGAAGTAGGCCTTATAAGAATTGAATTGGGCCCAACAGGGAGAAAACGTGAGTTTCAAGAGTTGGGAGTAGTATTACATAGTTTCTAATGTATAATTACTACTATTAATCCTATTTATAGTTTAATTTGAAAGTTTGACCGAAGCAAAACTTTAGCCCGGTTGGCCCAAACTAGGCCTTTATAAAGCTGAATAGGACCAAACGGTGAGAAAACGTGGTTTTCAAGGGCCGGAGTAGTATTATATAGTTTATTTATAAAATATTACTAATTAACCTATTTTTGTGTCAATTAGAATGTTTAACTAATAATCAAGCTTCAGCCCCGATGGGCTGAACAAGAACTAAGTAGAGCCGAATAGGGAAAAATCGGGAGAAAACGTGATTTTCAAGAGTCGGGAGCAGTATTATATGGTTTATATATACAATTACTACAAATTAACCTTATTTCTAGTCTTAATTAGGAAGTTTGAATAAAACTTAACTTTCAAAGCCAGATTGGCCTGAATTAGGCCTTATACGAGACGAATAGGCCTAAACGGTGAGAAAACATAGTTTTAAAGAGATAGGAGTAGTATTACATAGTTTCTGTAGGATCTAAAAATTTGACAACCAAACACTAGGGGGTGAATACTGTTTTTAAAATCTAGACAAGAACTTGGTCTTATTAGAGCCGAGTTGGTCTCTAACAGTGAGAAAACGTGCTTTTCAAGAGCTGGTAGTAGAATATATGGTTTCTAAGTACAATTACAACTAATTAACCTTATTTCAAGTCTTAATTAGAGTTTGATCAAAAGTCAAACATTCAACCCGAATGGCCTCAACTTGGACTTATAAGAGCCGAATAGGCAAAACGAGGAGAACAGGTTTTTCAAAAGCGGGAGTAGAATTACATAGTTTCTATATACAATTAAAACTAATTAATCTTATTTCAATCTTAATTGGAAAATTTGATGAAAAGTCGGACCTTTAGCCTCGATTGGGCTGAACTAGGACTTATTAGAGCCGAATAGGGTCAAAACGGGGTTTTCAAGATCTAGGAGTAAAATTACATAGCTTCTATGTACAATTACAGTAAATTTCCTTATTTCTTGTCTTAATTGGGAAACTTGCCAAAAATCCAACTTTCAGCCTCGATGGCTTGAACTAGGCTTTATAAGAGCCGAATTAGGTCCAAACTGTTAGAAAACGTTGTTTTTCAAGGCCGGGTCAGTATTACATAAATTTTATGAACAAATATACTAATAAATCTTATTTTTTTGGTTAAATAGGAAGTTTGACCAGTAATCAAACTTTCAGCCCCTACTGCCCTGAACTAGGCCTTATTTGAACCGAATTGGGCCCAAAAATGAGAATACAAAGGTTTCAAGAGTCGGGAGTAGTATTACATAGTTAGTTTCTATGTATAATTACACTAATTAACCTTATTTCAAGTCTTAATTGGAAATTTGTCTAAAAGTCAACGTTCAACCCCAATTGACCTGAACTAGGACTTATAAGAGCCAAGTAGGGCCATAGCAAGGAGAAAACATAGCTTTCAAGAGCCGAGAGTAGTATTACATAGTTTCTATGTACAACTACTACTTAATTAACCTTATTTCTTGCCATATTTAGGAAGTTTGACCAAAGTTAAATTTTAGCCCTGATTGACCTGAAATGGGCCTTATGAGAGTCGAATAGGGCCCAAACTATGAGAAGACGTGGTTTTCAAGTACTGGTGTAGAATTACATAGTTTTTTACACATGCTACTATTTAATCTTAATTATTGTGTTAATTGGGAACTTTGACTAATAGTTAAACTTTCAGCCCCTTTGGCCTGATTTATCCTTAAAGGAGTCTACTTGGGCCCAAGAGGGAGAAAATGTGAGTTTCAAAATCTGAGAGTTGTATTACATAGTTTTATTTACAAATATTACTAATTAACCTTATTTTTAATCTTAATTGGGAAGTTTTATGGAAGTCATACTTTTAGCCCTGATTAGCCAGATCTAGGCTTTATAAGAGCTGAGTAGGGCCTAAACAGTGAGAAAATGTGTTTTTCAAGAGCCAAGAATAGAATTACATAGTTCTATGCACAATTTCAGCTATTAGCATAATTTCAAGTCTTAATTGGGTTTGACCAAAAGTCAAACTTTAAGCCCCGAGTGGCTTGAATTATATAACAGCCGAATAGGGCCCAAACAGTGAGAAAATGACCTTTTTAAGAGTCAAGAGTAGAATTACATAGTTTCTATGAAAATAATACTAATAAACCTTATTTCTTAGGTTAATTAGAAATTTTAAGTAATAGTCAAATTTTCAGCCCCGTTTGGCCTGAACTAGGCCTTATAAGAGCCGAATTGGGCCCAAACGGTATGGTTTTCAAGAACTCAGCGTAGTATTACATAGATTATAAAACAAATAATACTAATAAATCTTATTTCTTATGTTATTTGGGAAGTTTGACAATAGTCAAACTTGTATCCAGACTACCCTGAACTAGGGCTTATAAGAGACGAATTAGGTCCAAAAAGGGAGAAATCGTGAGTTTCAAGAGTCGAAAGTAGTATTACATAATTTCTATATACAATTAAAACTAATTAACCTTATTTCAAGTATTAATTGGAAAGTTTGACCAAAAGTCAAACTTCAGCCTCAATTGGCCTGAATTAGGAGTTATAAAAGCAGAATACATAACGAGGAGAAAACGTGATTTTCAATAACCGAGAGTAGTATTACATTATTTTTATGTACAAATACTAATAATTAACCTTATTTCTAGTCATATTTGGGAAGTTTGACTGAAAGCCAAACTTTCATCCCCGATTGGCCTGAATTAAGCCTTATGAGAGTCGAATAGGGCCAAACGGCGAGAAAACGTGGTTTTCAAGTACCGGGAGTAGAATTACGTAGTTTTTATATACAAATACTACTAATTAACCTTAATCATGGGTTAATTGGGAGGTTTGACCAAAAGTCAAACTTTCAGCCCCGCTTGGCCAGATAATGCCTTAAAAGAACTGAATTGAGCCCAAACAACATGAATCCATGAGTTTCAAGATCCGAGAGTAGTATTACAAGTTTTTATAAACAAATACTACTAATTAACCTTATTCTAGCCTTAATTGGTAAGTTTGACCAGAAGATAAATTTTCAGCCCTATTGGCCTGAACAAGGCCTTATACGAGCGAATAAGGGCCAAACAGGGAGAAAATGTGCTTTTCAAGAGCTGAAAGTAGATACAAAGTTTCTATGCACAATTGTTTCTAGAAAATATTTTTCAAGAGCCGGAAGTAGAATTACATAGTTCTATGCACAATTAAAATTAATTAACCTTATTTCAAGTCTTAATTAGGAAGCTTGATCAAAAGTCAAACTTTAAGCCCCGAGTGGCTTGAATTAGGCCATAAAATCTGAATTGGGCCCAAACTTTGAGAAATATACTTTTTAAGAGCCAGAGATTTACATTATTTATATGAACAAATAATATTAATAAACCTTATTTCTTATATTAATTGAGAAGTTTGACACAAAGTCAAACTTTTAGCCCCGTTTGGCCTGAGCTAGACCATATAAGAGCCGAATTGGGCCCAATCGGTTAGAAAATATGCTTTTCAAGAGCTAGGAGTAGAATTACATTGTTTTTATATACAATTACAACTAATTAACCAAATTTCAAGACTTAATTGGGAAGTTTGACCAAAAGTCTAATTTTTAGGCCTGATTAGCTTGAATTAGGTCTTATAAGAGCCGAATTGGGCCCCATCAGTAAGAAAATGTTATTTTCAAGTACTGAGAATAATATTACATAGATTTTATGAACAAATAATACTAATAAATCATATTTTTTTAGCTTAGTTGGGAAGTTTGATCAATAGTCAAACTTTCATCCTCGTTTGGCCTGAATTAGGCCTTATAAGAGCCTAATTGGTCCCAAAAAGGCAGAAAATGCGAGTTTCAGGAGAAGGAAGTAGTATTTACATGTTTCTATATACAATTACTACTAAATAACCTTATTTGAAGTCTTAATTGGAAGTTTAACCAAAAGTCTAACTTTCAGCCCCGATTGGGCTAAACTAGGCTTTATAAGAGACGAGTAGGGCCCAAATGGCGAGAAAAACTTTTTGTTTTCAAGAGCCGAGAGTAGTATTACATAGTTTCTATGTATAAGTACTGTCAATTAACCTTATTTCTAGCTATATTTGGGAAGTTTCAGTAAAAGTCAAACTTTCAGCCACGATTAGCCTGATGTAGGCCTTAAGAGAGCCGACTAGGGCCTCAACGATAAGAAACGTGGTTTTCAAGTGCTGGAGTAGAATAACATTGTTTTTATGTATAAATACTTCTAATTAACCTTAATTCTTGAGTTAATTAGAAAGTCAAAATTTCATCCATGTTTGGCCTGAATTAGCCTTAAAGAGCCGAATTAGGCCCAAACAGGGAGAAAACATGAGTTTCAAGAGCCTGAGAAGTGTTACGTAGTTTTTTATGTACAAATATGACTAATTAACCTTAATTCTTATCTTATTGAGAAGTTTCACCAGATGTCAAACTTTCAGCTACGATTGGCCTAAACTAGGCCTTATAAGAGCTGAATAGGACCCAAACAGTAAGAAAATGTGCTTTTCAGGAGCAGAGAGTCGAATTACATAGTTTTTTATGTATAATCACTAACTAATTAACCTTATTTCAAGTCTTAATTAGGATATTTGACCAAAAGTCAAATTTGCAGCCTCGATTGGCCACTGCCCTGAACAAGTCCTTATTAGAGTCGAATTAGGCCGAAATAAGAAGAAAACGTGGTTTCCAAGAGCCGGGAGTAGTATTGCATAGTTTTTATGTACAATTAACTTTATTTCTTATGTTAATTAGGAAGGCTGACCAATAGTCAAAGTTTCAGCCCTCGATAGCCCTGAACTGGGCCTAATAAAAGCCGAAATTGGGCCCAACGAGGAGATAACATGGTTTTCAAGATCCTAGAGTGTATTACATAGTTTTTATGTACAAATACAACTAATTAACCCTATTTCTTGTGTTAATTGGGAAGTTCGACCAATAATCAAATTGTTAGACTCATTGGCATGAACCAGGCCTCATAAGAGCCGAGTTGGACAAAAAAAGGACAAAACATGAGTTCCAATAGACGAGAGTAGTATTACATAGTTTCTATATATAATTACTACTAATTAGCCTTATTTCTAGTATTAATTGAGAAGTTTGACCAGAAATCAAACTTTCAAGCCCGATTGGCCTGAGCGAGGCCTTATGAGAGCCGAATAGGGTCCAAATAGTTAGAAAACGTGATTTTTAACGGCCGGGAGTAGTATTACATAGTTTCTATATACAAATACTACTAATTAATCTTATTTCTTTTGTTAATTGGGAAGTCTGACTAATAATCAACTTTCAGGCCCGATTGGCTTGAATAAGGACTTATAAAACTGAATAAGGCCAAACGTAGAGCAAACAATGTTTTTAAGGGCCGCGAGTAGTATTACATAGTTTCTATGTGCAATTACTACAATTTAACCTTATTTCTAGTCGTAATTGGGAAGTTTAACTAAAATTCAAATTTTTTGGCCCGATTTGCCTAAACTAGGCCTTATGAGAGACAAATAGGGCCCAAACGGTGAGAAAACGTGGTTTTCAAGAGCCGGGAGTAGTGTTACATAGTTTCTATATATAAATACTACTATTTACCCTTAGTTCTTGTGTTAATTGAATGTTATGACCAATAGTCATACTTTCAGCCCCGATTGGCCTTATAGGCCTTATATGAGCCGAATAGGGCAAAAATAAGGAGAAAACATGGTTTTCAATAGCAAAGAGTAGTATTACATAGTTTCTATATACAATTATTACTCATTAACTTTACTTCGAGTCATAATTGTGAAGTTTGACCAAAGTCAAACTTTCAACCCCGATTAGTGTGAATTATGCTTTATAAAGCAAATATAGCCCAACAGAGAGAAAATTTGATTTTCAAGAGCCACGAGTAAAATTACATAGTTTCTATGTACAATTATAACAAATTAACCTTATTTCAAATCTTAATTAGGAAGTTTGACCAAAAGTCAAATTTTTAGCCCCGATTAGCCTGAATTAGGACTTACAACAGCCGAATAGGGCCATAAAGGGTGAAAACATAGGTTTTCATAGCTGGGAGTCATATTGCATAATTTCTATAGACAAATACTATTTATTAACCTTATTTCTAGTCTTCATTAGAAGTTTGACTAAAAGTCAAACTTTCAGCCCGATTGGCCAGAACTAGGCCTCATAAGAGCTAAATTGGGCTAAATAGGAAGAAAACCTGAGTCTCAAGAGTCAGGAGTTGTATTACATAGTTTTTTATAAACAATTACTACTAATTAACCTTATTTATTTTGTTAATTAGGAAGTTTGACCAATAGTCAAACTATCAACCCTATTGGCATTAGCTAGGCCTCACAGAGCCGAATTAGGCCCAAACAGGGAGAAAACTTGAGTTTCGAGAGACGAGAGTAGTATTACATAGTTTCTAGGTAAATTACTACTAATTAACCTTATTTCTAGTCGTAACTGAGAAATTTAACCAAAACCCAAACTTTCAGGCCCGATTGGCCGCCGGCCTTATGGGAGCCCAATAGGGCCTAAACGGTTAGAAAACATGATTTTCATGAGTCGGGAGTAGTATTACATAGTTTCTATGCACAAATACTACTAACTAACCTTATTTCTTGTGCTAAGTGGAAGTTTTGACTAATAATCAAACTTTCAGCCCCGATGAGCCTGAACAAGACTTATGAGAGCCAAATAGGACAAAACAAGGAGAAAACGTAGTTTTCAAGAGCCGAGAGCAGTTTACATAGTTTTCATGTATAATTACTGCAAATTAACCTTATTTCAAGTTTTAATTGGAAGTTTAACAAAAAGTAAAGCTTTCACCGCGATTGGCCTCAACTAGGACTTATAAAATCCGAATTAAAGTTAAAACAGGGAGAAAACATGTATTTCAGGAGTCAGAGTAGAATTACATATTTCTATATACAATTAAACTAATTAACCATATTTTAAGTTTTAATTAGGAATTTTGACCAATAGTCAAACTTTCAGCCCCGATTAGCTTGAACTTGGTTTTATATAAGAGCCGAATTGGCCAAACGGGGAGAAAACATGATTTTCAAGAACTGGGCATAGTATTACATAGATTCTATGAACAAGTAATACTAATTAACCATATTTCTTTGATTAATTAAGAAGTTTGATCATAATTCAAACTTTCAGCCGCGATTCGTCTGAATTAGGCC
This sequence comes from Agave tequilana, assembly GCA_038442645.1. Classification (NCBI taxonomy): domain Eukaryota; kingdom Viridiplantae; phylum Streptophyta; class Magnoliopsida; order Asparagales; family Asparagaceae; genus Agave; species Agave tequilana. The sequence continues at coordinate 76,598 of JAVJIF010029185.1, read as the reverse complement.
TTATAAGAGCCAAATAGGCCCAAACAGTAAGAAAATGAGGTTTTTAAGAGCCGGGAGTAGTATTACATAGTTTTTGCGTATGAATATTACTAATTAACTTTATTTCCTCTGCTAATTGGGAAGTTGAATAATAGTCAAACTATCAGCCCCGATTGCCTTGATTAGGCTTTATGAGAGCCAAATTAGGCCCAAATAGGGAGAAAACTTTAGCTTCAAGAGCCGAGAGTAGCATTACATAGTTTTTATGTACAATTATACTAATTAACCTTATTTATAATCTTAATTGAGAAGTTTAACTAAAAGTCAAACTTTCAGCCCTAGCTGGCCTGAACCAGGTCTTATAAGGCTGAATTGGGCCCAAAGGGCGAGAAAACGTGATTTTAAAAGCCAGTAGTAGAATAACATAGTTTCTATGTCTAATTATAAATAAGTAATCATATTTAAAGTTTTAGCTAGGAAGTTATAACCAAGATTCAAATGTCCAGCCCTGATTGGCTTGAACTAGGCCTATTACTTACCGATTGTGCCCAAACAGGGTGAAAATACGAGTTTCAAGAGCCAAGAGTAGTATTACATAGTTTCTATGTACAAGTACTACTAATTAACTTATTTCAAGTAATAGTTTAACCAAAAGTCAAAGTTTCAAGATGCGAGAGTATTAATTACATAGTTTTTATGAATAAGTAATACTAATTAACCTTATTTCTTACGTTAATTGGGAAGTTTGACCAATACACAAACTTTCAGCCCTGATTGGCCTAAATTAGGCCTAATAAGAGCTGAATTGGGCCCAGACAGGGTGAAAATGTGATTTTCAAGAGCCGAGAGTAGTATTACATAGTTTCTAAATGCAGTTACTACTAATTAATCTTATTTATAGTCTTAATTAGAAAATTTGACGAAAAGTCCAACTTCAGCCCCGATTGGCCTAAACTAGGCCTTATAAGAGCGAATAACGCCTAAATTGTGAGAAAATGTGATTTTCAGAGCTGGGAGTAGCATTTTATAGTTTCTATGTACAAATACCACTAGTTAACCTTATTTCTTGTGTTAATTGTGAAGTTTGACTAATAGTCATAACTTCAGTCATGATTGGTTCGAACTAGGACTTATATAGAACATGATTTTCAAAAGCCGAGAGTAGTATTACATAGTTTTTATGTACCACTATTACTAAATTAACCTAATTTCGTTTGTTATTTGAGAAGTTCGACAATAGACAAATTATGGAAGTTCGACAGTAGAGCCGAATAGGCCCAAACATGGGAAAACGTGATTTTCAAAAGCTGAGAGTAGTATTATATAGTTTTTATGTACAAATATTACCAACTAACCTAATTTATTATGTTATTAGGAAAGTTCGATAATAGACAAACTTTCAGCCCGATTTTGCCCTGAAGTAGGCCTTATAAGAGTCGAACTGGGCTCAAACAGGGTGAAAACTTGAGTTTCAAGAGCCGGCAGTAGTATGTCATAGTTTCCATGTACAAGTCTACTAATTAACTATATTTCTAGATTTAATTGGAAGTTTAACTAAATGTCAAACTTTCATCCCCGACTGGCGTAAACTGGTCTTATAAGAGCCAAATAGGGTCAAAATGGGGGTGAAAACGGGATTTTCAAGATCCCAAGTAGAATTACATAGTTTTGAGATACGAATGCTACTATTAGCATTATTTTTTAGTCTTTATTGAAAGTTTGACCAAAATCAAACTTTCAGTCCCGATTGGGCTGAACTAGGCTTTATAAGAACTGAATTGGGCCCATACAGGGAGAAAACGTGAGTTTTAAGTGTCGGGAGCAGTATTACATAGTTCCTAACACAATTACTACTAATTAATCTTATTTCTAGTCTTAATTAAGAAGTTTGACCAAAAGTCAAACTTTCAGCCCCGATTGGCCTGAACCACGACTTATAAGAGCTGAATAGAGTCAAAATGGGGTGAAAACGGGATTTTCAAGAGCCGGAGTAGAATTATATAGTTTCTATATACAATTACAACTAATAACATTATTTCTAATCTTAGTTGGTAAGTTTTATCAAAAGTCAAACTTTCCACTCCGAGTGGCTTGAATTATGCCTTATAACAGCCGAATTAGGCCCAAACGGTGGGAAAACATGATTTTCAAGAGCCGATAGTAGTATTACATAGTTTCTATGAACAAATAATACTAGTTAACCTTATTTTTTGTGTTACTTGGAAAGTCTGACCATAAATCAAACTTTCAGCCTCGATTGGCCTGATTAGGCTTTATAAGAGCGAATAGGGCCCAAACGGTGGGAAAATATGATTTTCAAGAGCCGAGAGTAGTATTACATAGTTTTTATGTATAAATATTACTAATTAACCTAATTTATTATTGTGTTAATTGGGAGAGTTTAGCAATAGTCAAACTTTCAGCCACAGTCGCCCTGAGCTAGGCCTTATAAGATCTTAATTAGGCCCAAACAAGGTGAAAACGTGAGTTTCAAGAGCTGGGAGTAGTATTACATAGTTTCTATGTACAATTATACTAATTAATCTTATTTGCAGACTAGGTGGGAAGTTTGATAAAAAGTCAAACTTTCAGCCCCGATTTGGCTTGAATTAGGCCTTATAAGAGCCGAATTGGGCCGAAACGATGAGAAAACAAGGTTTTCAAGAGTCGGGAGTAGTATCACATAGTTTCTATAAGCAAATAGTACTAATAAAACTTATTTCTTAGGTTAATTGCGAAGTTTGACGAATAGTCAAACTTTCAACCCCGGTTGTACTGAAGTAGGCCTAATAAAAGTCAAATTGGGCCCAACAGGGAAAAAAGTGAGTTTCAAGAGCCGAGAGTAGTATTACATAGTTTCTATGTACAATTATAAATAATTAATCTTATTTTAAGACTTAATTTGGAAGTTTAACGAAAAGTCAAACTTTCAGCCCAATTGGTCTGAACTAGGACTTATAAGAGTCGAATATGGCCACAACGAGGAGAAAACGTGATTTTCAAGAGCCGAGAGTAGTATTACATAGTTTCTATGTATAAGTACTACTAATTAATCTTATTTCTAGTAATATTTGAGAAGTTTGACCAAAAGTCAAACTTTTAACCCCAACTGGCCTGCATTATGCCTTAATAGAGTCGAATTGGCCCAAAACAGAGAGAACATGCCATCCAAGAGCTGGGATTAGAATTACAAAGTTTCGATGTACAATTATACAACTAATTAACCTTATTTAAAGTCATAATTGAAAGTTTAACCATAAGTCAAACTTTCAGCCCTGATCGGCCTGAATTAGGTCCATAAGTGTCGAATTGGCTCAAACCAGGGAGAAATAGGGTTGTCAAGAGCCTGGAGTAGAACTACATAGTTTTATGTATAATTACAACTAATTAACCTTATTTCTATTTTTAGTTGGGAAGTTTGACCAAATTCAAACTTTCAGCCTCAATTGGCTTGAACTGGGCCTTATAAGAGCCAAATTGGGCCAAACTGTTAGCAAATATGGTTTTCAAGAGTTGGAGTAGTATTACATAGTTTCTATAAATAAATAATACTAATTTAATTTATTTCTTAGGTTAATTAGGAAGTTTGACCAATACACAAACTTTCAGCACCGATTGGCCTGAAGTAGGCCTTATAAGATTGAATTGGGCCCAAACAGGGAGAAAACGTGAGTTTCAAGAGCTGGGAGTAGTATTACATAGTTTTTATATACATTACTACTAATTTATCTTATTTATAGTTTTAATTTGAAAGTTTGACCGAAGCCTAACTTTAGCCCCGGTTGGCCAAAACTAGGCCTTATAAGAGCCGAATAGGGCCAAACGTGAGAAAACGTGGTTTTCAAGGGCCGGTAGTAGTATTATAAAGTTTGTATGAAAAATATTACTAATTAACCTTATTTTTTGTGTCAATTAGAATGTTTGACTAATAATCAAGCTTTCAGCCCATTAGGCTGAACAAGAACTAAGTAGAGCCAAATATGGAAAATCGAGGAGAAACGTGGTTTTCAAGAGTCGGGAGTAGTATTATATGGTTTATATATACAATTACTACTAATTAACCTTATTTCTAGTCTTAATTAGGAAGTTTGAATAAAACTTAAACTTCCAAGCCTGAATTAGGCCTTATGCGAGACGAATAGGGCCCAAACGGTGAGAAAACATAGTTTTTAAAGATAGGAGTAGTATTACATAATTTCTATGTACAATTAAAACTAATTAATCTTATTTATAGTTAATTTGAATTTGACCGAAGCCTAACTTTAGCCCCGGTTGCCAAAACTAGGCATTATAAGAGCCGATAAGGCCAAACGGTGAGAAAACGTGGTTTTCAAGGGCCGGAGTAGTATTATATAGTTTATATGCAAAATATTACTAATTAACCTTATTTTTGTGTCAATTAGAATGTTTGACTAATAATCAAGCTTTCAGCCCCGATTGGGCTGAACAAGAACTAAGTAGAGCCAATATGAAAAAATCGAGAGAAACGTGGTTTTCAAGAGTCGGGAGCAGTATTATATGGTTTATATATACATTACTACAAATTAACCTTATTTCTAGTCTTAATAGGAAGTTGAATAAAACTTAAACTTTCAAGCCTGAATTAGGCCTTATGCGAGATGAATAGGGCCCAAACGGTGAGAAGCATAGTTTTTAAGAGATAAGAGTAGTATTATATAGTTTCTGTAGGATCTAAAAATATGACAACACAAACACTAGAGGGGGGTGAATAATGTTTTTAAAAATCTAGACAAGAACTAGGTCTTATTAGAGCCGAGTTGGTCTCTAACAGTGAGAAACGTGCTTTTCAAGAGCCGGTAGTAGGAATACATAGTTTCTAAGTACAATTACAACTAATTAACTTTATTTCAAGTCTTAATTAAGAAGTTTGATCAAAAGTCAAACTTTCAACCCGAATGGCCTCAACTTGGACTTATAAGAGCCGAATAGGGTCAAAACGAGGAGAAAACAGGTTTTCAAAAGCCGGGAGTAGAATTACATTTTCTATGTACAATTAAAACTAATTAATCTTATTTCAAGTATTAATTGGGAAATTTGATGAAAAGTCGAACCTTCAGCCATTGGGCTGAACTAGGACTTATTAGAGCCGAATAGGGTCAAAACGGGGTTTTCAAGAATCAGGAGTAAAATTACATAGCTTCTATGTACAATTACAACAAATTTTCTTATTTCTTGTCTTAATTAGGAAACTTACGAAAAATCCAACTTTCAGCCTGATTGGCTTGAACTAGGCTTTATAAGAGCCGAATTAGGTCCAAACTGTTAGAAAATGTTGTTTTCAAGGGTCGGGCGTAGTATTTCATAGATTCTATGAACAAATAATACTAATAAACCTTATTTTTTTGGTTAATTAGGAAGGTTGACCAGTAATAAAACTTTTAGCCCCTACTGCCCTGAACTAGGCCTTATTTAAACCGAATTGGGCCCAAAAAGTGAGAATACATAGGTTTCAAGAGTCAGGAGTAGTATTATATAGCTTCTATGTATAATTACAACTAATTAACCTTATTCAAGTCTTAATTAGAAATTTGTCTAAAAATCAAACTTTCAGCCCCAATTGGCCTGAACTAGAACTTATAAGAGCCAAGTAGGGCCATAGTAAGGAGAAAATATGGTTTTCAAGAGCCGGGGTAGTATTACATAGTTTCTATGTACAACTACTACTTAATTAACCTTATTTCTTGCCATATCAAGGAAGTTTGACCAAAAGTCAAAATTTTAACCCTGATTGACCTGAAATGGGCCTTATGAGAGTCGAATAGGGCCTAACCTATGAGAAGACGTGGTTTTCACGTACCGGGAGTAGAATTACATAGTTTTTTGTACACATGCTACTATTTAATCTTAATTCTTGTGTTAATTGGAAAGTTTGACTAATAGTTAAACTTTCAGCCCCTTTGGCCTGATTTAGCCTTAAAGGAGTCGACTTGGGTCCAAAGAGGGAGAAAACGTGAGTTTCAAAATCTGAGAGTTGTATTACATAGTTTTATTTACAAATATTACTAATTAACCTTATTTTTAATCTTAATTGGAAGTTTTACAGGAAGTCATACTTTCAGCCCTGATTAGTCAGATGTAGGCTTTATAAGGGCTGAGTAGGGCCTAAACAGTGATAAAACGTGTTTTTCAAGAGCCAAGAATAGAATTACATAGTTCTATGCACAATTTCAACTAATTAGTCAAGCCTTAATGGGGTATGACCAAAAGTCAAACTTTAAGCCCCGAGTGGCTTAAATTAGGCCTTATAAGAGCCGAATAGGACCCAAACAGTGAGAAAATGAGCTTTTTAAGAGTCAAGAGTAGAATTTCATAGTTTCTATGAAAAATAATACTAATAAACATTATTTCTTAGGTTAATTAGAAAATTTGAGTAATAGTCAAATTTTCAGCCCCGTTTGGCCTGAACTAGGCCTTATAAGAGCCGAATTGGGCCCAAACTGTGAGAAAATATGGTTTTCAAGAACTCGGCATAGTATTACATAGATTATATGAACAAATAATACTAATAAGTCTTATTTCTTATGTTATTTGGGAAGTTTGATAAATAGTCAAACTTTTAGCCCAGACTGCCCTGAACTAGGGCTTATAAGAGCCGAATTAGGCCCAAAAAGGGGAAAACGTGAGTTTCAAGAGTCAAAGTAGTATTACATAATTTCTATGTACAATTAAAACTAATTAACCTTATTTCAAGTCTTAATTGAAAAGTTTGACCAAAAGTCAAACTTCAGCCTCAATTGGCCTGAATTAGGAGTTATAAAAGCAGAATACATAACGAGGAGAAAACGTGATTTTCAATAACCGAGAGTAGTATTACATTATTTTTATGTACAAATACTAATAATTAACCTTATTTCTAGTCATATTTGGGAAGTTTGACTGAAAGTCAAAACTTTCAGCCCCAATTGGCCTTATGAGAGTCGAATAGGGCCAAACGGCTAGAAAACGTGATTTTCAAGTGCCGGGAGTAGAATTACGTAGTTTTTATATACAAATACTACTAATTAACCTTAATCATGGGTTAATTGGGAGGTTTAACCAAAAGTCAAACTTTCAGCCCCGCTTGGTCAGAATAATGCCTTAAAAGAACCGAATTGAGCCCAAACAACATGAATACATGAATTTCAAGATTCGAGAGTAGTATTATAAGTTTTTATGTACAAATACTACTAATTAACCTTATTCTAGCCTTAATTGGGAAGTTTGATCAGAAGATAAATTTTCAGCCCCGATTGGCCTGAACAAGGCCTTATACGAGCGAATAAGGCCCAAACAGGGAGAAAATGTGCTTTTCAAGAGCTGAAAGTGGATACAAAGTTTCTATATACAATTGCTTCTAGAAAATATTTTTCAAGAGCCAGGAGTAGAATTACATAGTTTCTAAGCACAATTAAAACTAATTAACCTTATTTCAAGTCTTAATTATGAAGCTTGATCAAAAGTTAAACTTTAAGCCCCGAGTGGCTTGAATTAGGCCTTATATGATCCGAATTGGGCCCAAACTTTGAGAAATATGATTTTTAAGAGTCGAGAGCATTACATTATTTATATGAACAAATAATATTAATAAACCTTATTTCTTAAATTAATTGAGAATTTTGACACATAGTAAAACTTTTAGCCCCGTTTGGCCTGAGCTAGACCTTATAAGCGCCGAATTGGGCCCAATCGGTTAGAAAATATGCTTTTCAAGAGCCAGGAGTAGAATTACATTGTTTTTATATACAATTACAACTGGTTAACCAAATTTCAAGACTTAATTGGGAAGTTTGACTAAAAGTCTAATTTTTAGCCCTGATTAGCTTGAATTAGGTCTTATAAGAGCCGAATTGGGCCCCATCAGTGAGAAAATGTTATTTTCAAGTGACGAGAGTAGTATTACATAGATTCTATGAACAAATAATACTAATAAACCATATTTTTTAGCTTATTAGGAAGTTTGATCAATAGTCAAACTTTCATCCTCGTTTGGCCTAAATTAAGCCTTATAAGAGCCTAATGGGTCCCAAAAAGGCAGAAAACGTGAGTTTCAAGAGCCGGGAGTCGTATTACATAGTTTCTATATACAATTACTACTAAATAACCTTATTTGAAGTCTTAATTGGGAAGTTTAATTAAAAGTCTAACTTTCAGCCCCAATTGGGCTAAACGAGGCTTTATAAGAGCCGAGTAGGGCCCAAACGGCGACAAAAATTTTTCGTTTTCAAGAGCCGAGAGTAGTATTATATAGTTTCTATGTGCAAGTACTGCCAATTAACCTTATTTCTAGTTATATTTGGGAAGTTTCAGCAAAAGTCAAACTTTCAGCCACGATTAGCCTGATGTAGGCCTTAAGAGGGCCGATTAGGGCCTCAAACGATAAGAAACGTGGTTTTCAAATACCGGGAGTAGAATTACATTGTTTTTATGTATAAATTACTAATTAACCTTAATTCTTGTGTTAATTGGAAAGTCAAAATTTCATCCCTGTTTGGCCTGAGTTAGGCCTTAAAAGAGACGAATTTGGCCCAAATAGGGAGAAAACATGAGTTACAAGAGCCTGGAGTAGTATTACATAGTTTTTTATGTACAAATATGACTAATTAACCTTAATTCTACTCTTATTGAGAAGTTCACCAGATGTCAAACTTTCAGCTCCGATTGGCCTGAATTAGGCCTTATAAGAGCCGAATAGGGCCCAAATAGTAAGAAAATGTGCTTTTCAGGAGCAGAGAGTCGAATTACATAATTTTGTAGGATCTAAAAATATGACAACACAAACACTAGAGGGGGGTAAATAGTTTTTAAAATTCTAGACAAGAACTAGGTCTTATTAGAGCCGAGTTGGTCTCTAACAGTGAGGAAACGTGCTTTTCAAGAGCCGGTAGTAGGAATACATAGTTTCTAAGTACAATTACAACTAATTAACCTTATTTCAAGTCTTAATTAAGAAGTTTGATTAAAAGTCAAACTTTCAACCCCGAATGGCCTCAACTTGGACTTATAAGAGCCGAATAGGGTCAAAATGAGGAGAAAACAGGTTTTTCAAAAGCCGGGAGTAGAATTACATAGTTTCTATGTACAATTAAAACTAATTAATCTTATTTCAAGTCTTAATTGGGAAATTTGATGAAAGTCGTCGAACCTTCAGCCATTAGGCTGAACTAGGACTTATTAGAGCCGAATAGGGTCAAAATGGGGTTTTCAAGATCTAGGAGTAAAATTACATAGCTTCTTTGTACAATTACAGAAATTTTCTTATTTCTTGTCTTAATTGGGAAACTTATCAAAAATCTAACTTTCAGCCTCGATTGGCTTGAAATTAGGCTTTAAAAGAGCCGAATTAGGTCCAAACTGTTAGAAAACGTTGTTTTCAAGGGCCAGGTGTAGTATTACATAAATTTTATGAAAAAATAATACTTATAAATCTTATTTTTTTGGTTAATTAGGAAGTTTGACCAGTAAACAAACTTTCAGCCCCTACTGCCCTGAACTAGGCCTTATTTGAACCAAATTGGGCCCAAAAAGTGAGAATACATAGGTTTCAAGAGTCGGAAGTAGCATTACATAGTTTCTATGTATAATTACAACTAATTAACCTTATTTCAAGTCTTAATTGGAAATTTGTCTAAAAGTCAAACTTTCAACCCCAATTGGCTTGAACTAAGACTTATAAGAGCCAAGTAGGGCCATAGCAAGGAGAAAACATGGTTTTCAAGAGCCGGGAGTAGTATTACATAGTTTCTATGTACAACTACTACTTAATTAACCTTATTTCTTGCCATATCTAGGAAGTTTGACCAAAAGTCAAAATTTTAACCCTGATTGACCTGAAATGGGCCTTATGAGAGTCGAATAGGGCCTAAACTATGAGAAGACGTGATTTTCACGTACCGGGAGTAGAATTACATAGTTTTTTGTACACATGTAACTATTTAATCTTAATTCTTATGTTAATTGGGAAGTTTGACTAATAGTTAAACTTTTAGCCCCTTTGGCCTGATTTAGCCTTAAAGGAGTCGACTTAGGCCCAAAGAGGGAGAAAACGTGAGTTTTAAAATCTGAGAGTTGTATTACATAGTTTTATTTACAAATATTACTAATTAATCTTATTTTTAATCTTAATTGGGAAGTTTTACAGGAAGTCATACTTTCAGCCCTGATTAGTCAGATCTAGGCTTTATAAGGGCTGAGTAGGGCCTAAACAGTGATAAAACGTGTTTTTCAAGAGCCAAGAATAGAATTATATAACTAATTAGCATAATTTCAACTAATTAGCATAATTTCAAGTCTTAATGGGGGTTTGACCAAAAGTCAAAATTTAAGCCCCGAGTGGCTTGAATTAGGCCTTATAAGAGCCGAATAGGGCCCAAACAGTGAGAAAACGAGCTTTTTAAGAGTCAAGAGTAGAATTACATAGTTTCTATGAAAAATAATACTAATAAACTTTATTTCTTAGGTTAATTGGAAATTTTGAGTAATAATCAAATTTTCAGCCCTATTTGGCATGAACTAGGCCTTATAAGAGCCGAATTGGGCCCAAATGGTGAGAAAATATGTTTTCAAGAACTCGGCGTAGTACTACATAGATTATATGAACAAATAATACTAATAAATCTTATTTCTTATGTTATTTGTGAAGTTTGACAAATAGTCAAACTTTTATCCCAGACTGCCCTGAACTAGGGCTTATAAGAGATGAATTAGGCCCAAAAAGGTAGAAAACGTGAGTTTCAAGAGTCGAAATAGTATTACATAATTTTTATATACAATTAAAACTAATTAACCTTATTTCAAGTCTTTATTGAAAAGTTCGACCAAAAGTCAAACTTCAGCCTCAATTGGCCTGAATTAGGTGTTATAGAAGCAGAATACATAACGAGGAGAAAACGTGATTTTTTTTCAGCCAGCGCGGCTGGCGGTCGACCGCCAACGGTCATATTTATGACCGTTGGAAGCCCGCGGTCGACCGGTCGGTCGACCGTCAAAAAACAGAGAGCAAAGCTCTCTGGCCGGTCGACCGCCCGGTCGACCGGCCCAGGAACCTGGCCAACGTGCACAGGTCTATGCACGTCGGTCGAACCGACCCGGTCGATCGACTCTGGGTCCGGTCGACCGGTTGGTCGACTGCCAGAGCCTGGCAGAAGGCAATCTGGGTCAGAAAATTGGGTTTAAAAATATTCTAAAAATTCCCATAAATTACATAAAAATTCACAAAAATAGTTTTATCATTTTACATTGATATACAAATATGTGATAAAAATTTCAACACAAATATCAAACATTTTGAACCATTTTTGTGTTATGGAAAAATTACCGAAAACCAAAAACTGTATTTTTCAACTTTGATTTTTCAAATAAACTTTGTCCAAAACATATCCAAATACAAAAACATGATACTTAATCATTTTAAAGCATGTTGCATATGAACATAGGTCCAATATACATGAAACATATACATATCATTGTTTTTGTCTTTAAATACCAAAATATGTTTTGTTAAATTACCAAAACACTAAAAACGCATGAATAGGCATATCAAAATAAGTTTGTCTAATTAGTTGAAGCATGCATGTATATAGAACATATCTAATATACATTTAAACCATGTAAACTTGTTTTGATCTAACTATTCATGAAAACAAATATCGGTTAAACCAAAAACCGAAAAAACCAATATCCAAAACATGAAACGTGTGTGTATTGTGAACTTGAGCATATCACACTATCTAATCTTTACAAATGGATCTAAAACAAACTAAAATAGGATACCTAAGTCTTCTTGACGATCTCCATCTTCAAGTCGACTCGATCCAAAACTCCGTGATCTACCGAGCTAGACTCCAATGAGTGCTATGTAAGATCTTGATGCTCGGGCTCTGGAATCACCACGTGAAAACTTCCAAACCATCTTGTTGAAGCTAATCACCAACTAATATCTTGGTTAATGATCTGAAACTAAACATCACAAGATTATTAGTAAACATAACTACATGAGTTAATCATCATCAAAACTAGAGTGGAAGGCCTCTGGGCCAACAATCTCCCCCTTTTTGATGATGACAAAACTCATGGAGTTATATATGCATGGATTAAAGTTAAGCTTCAAAGAAGCTCCCCTTAACTCATGCATCACAATAAACATATAAATATGCAATGAAAATTAAACATGAAAATGCATAGACATGCATAAAACAATGAACCATGGTCTTGATACCAATTAAACGGTAAAACTCTATTAAAGCTCTTGATACCAAAATAAAAACATGTTCTTTACATAAAGCTCTTGATATCAACAAATAAACGAAAAATGCTCTTGATACCAATTAAACGACAAACTAATAAATAAAACAAACTATGTTTCTAGATAAACAAAACATGCATATAAAAACATTCATATAAACTCAAATAATTCTCCCCCTTTTTGTCAATCATCAACAAGGGGTTGAATAAAACAAAAAATCAAATATGATACCAATTAAAATATGTCAATGTAGAACATTTTGATACCAATTGAAAGGAAACATAAAAACATTTTAAGAATTGATACCAGTTGAAAGTAAATACAGGCATTGATACCAATTGTGAGAAAACAAATAAAATCTTGATACCAATTGAAAATATTCAAATAAACATCTTGATACCAATAGTAAAAATTTGTCATTTAGAACATATGATACCAAAATAAGATAAATATTCATTTTTTTAATCATTTTCCATCATAAAGTAAGGGAGTGGAATATAAAACAAATGATAAACAAAATACAAATTGAAAGATGAAATACAAGATTTTCTCTCCCTTTATGAAATACCAACTAAAACGATGCATAAGCTTGTATTGAATACCATTTGAAAACTAAGCAATTGAAACATGATAGTCATTAAAAATCAAGCTTATCATAATCAAAATTTGTGCTTAAAGATATAGGGATATAGTAAGCACAAATAAAACATATATGTATGAAAAGTTAGATACCAATCGAAATTGATATAATTTGAAGTGAAAGCATACATACATAAAAATATATATGAGTATATAAGAAATGTCAATATTGATACCAATTAAAAGAATCCAATGATACCAATTGAAACAACAATAATATCAAGTGTATATCTCATATTACCTACTACCCAATCATGCTCAAGTTTAAAATGATTTTCAATAAAAGCATACAAGGCATGGACTCCCATCCAACCGCCCGTGGAAGGATAGGGTTTTCAAAAAAATAGGTTTGAAAATATAGTATGTTTGAAAACTCTATCATAACGAAGAATCCCGCAACTAGTTAAATGGAAAAACTTTTAAACTAGTACGAAATCCTTCAAGTAAGGAATAAAACAAAATTATTTTCCATGAAACACATGTAAATCACATGGCACTAAACACTCGAAATTAATAAGGCGCATATCATACTCATGAAAACAAAATCATGAGAAACCATTAAATAAAGTGAGTGCAAAAGTGTAATGTGAAACATGGCATCATGAAAATATACATTCAAGCTTAATATTCCTCAAAACATGAAAATCATCAAAACGATTTAATCTTCAAGGCATATGTATGTCTTATACAAACTAAAATATACATACATATCCAAATATAAACGAGTCCACAAATGTATATGCATGAAGGCACGTGGCTCAAAGGATGTATATGCATAATCAATAGTTTGGACAAGATGGACATATACATGAAGTTAAACATATATACATGAAAACATGGATAAAATAGGAATACAAGTCAAATGTATGAATCATCAAAACTAGACTATACTAGCACATGTAATGGGTACAAATAAGCGTTCAGAATTAAGCCTTATGCGAGATGAATAGGGCCCAAACGGTGAGAAAACATAGTTTTTAAGAGATAGGAGTAGTATTACATAGTTTCTGTAGGATCTAAAAATATGACAACACAAACACTAGAGGGGGTGAATAATGTTTTTAAAAATCTAGACAAGAACTAGGTCTTATTAGAGCCGAGTTGGTCTCAACAGTGAGAAAACATGCTTTTCAAGAGCCGGTAGTAGGAATACATAGTTTCTAAGTACAATAACAACTAATTAACCTTATTTCAAGTCTTAATTAAGAAGTTTGATCAAAAGTCAAACTTTCAACCCCGAATGGCCTCAACTTGGACTTATAAGAGCCGAATAGGGTCAAAACGAGGAAAAACAGGTTTTTCAAAAGCCGGGAGTAGAATTACATAGTTTCTATGTACAATTAAATCTAATTAATCTTATTTCAAGTCTTAATAGGGAAATTTGTTGAAAAGTCGAACCTTCAGCTTCGATTGGGCTGAACTAGGACTTATTAGAGCCGAATAGGGTCAAAACGGGATTTTCAAGATCTAGGAGTAAAATTACATAGCTTCTATGTACAATTATAGAAATTTCCTTATTTCTTATCTTAATTGGAAAACTTACCAAAAATTCAACTTTCAGCCGCGATTGGCTTGAACTAGGCTTTATTAGAGCCGAATTAGGTCCAAACTGTTAGAAAATGTTGTTTTCAAGGGCCGGGCGTAGTATTACATAAATTCTATGAACAAATAATACTAATAAACCTTATTTTTTTGGTTAATTAGGAAGTTTGACCAGTAATCAAACTTTCAAGCGCTACTGCCCTGAACTAGGTCTTATTTGAACCGAATTGGGCCCAAAAAGTGAGAATACATAGGTTTCAAGAGTCGGGAGTAGTATTACATAGTTTCAATGTATAATTACAATTAATTAACTTTATTTCAAGTCTTAATTAGAAATTTGTTTAAAAGTCAAACTTTTAGCCCCAATTGGCCTGAATTAGGACTTATAAGAGCCAAGTAGGGCCATAATAAGGAGAAAACATGATTTTCAAGAGCCGGGAGTAGTATTACATAGTTTCTATGTACAACTACTACTTAATTAATCTTATTTATTGCCATATTTAGGAAGTTTGACCAAAAGTTAAAATTTTAGCCCTGATTGACCTGAAATGGGCCTTATGAGAGTCGAATAGGGCCCAAACTATGAGAAGACGTGGTTTTCAAATACCGGGAGTAGAATTACATAGTTCTTTGTACACATGCTACTATTTAATCTTAATTCTTGTGTTAATTGGGATGTTTTTGACTAATAGTTAAACTTTCAGCCCCTTTGGCCTGATTTAGCCTTAAAGGAGTCGACTTGGGCCTAAAGTGGAAGAAAACGTGAGTTTCAAAATCTGAGAGTTATATTACATAGTTTTATTTACAAATATTACTAATTAACCTTATTTTTAATCTTAATTGGAAAGTTTTATAGGAAGTCATACTTTCAGCCCTGATTAGCCAGATCTAGGCCTTATAAGAGCTGAGTAGGGCCTAAACAGTGAGAAAACGTGTTTTTCAAGAGCCAAGAATAGAATTACATAGTTCTATGCACAATTTCAACTAATTAGCATAATTTTAAGTCTTAATGGGGGTTGACTAAAAGTCAAAGTTTAAGCCCCGAGTGGCTTGAATTAGGCCTTATAAGAGCCGAATAGGGCCCAAACAGTAAGAAAACGAGCTTTTTAAGAGTCAAGAATAGAATTACATAGTTTCTATGAAAAATAATACTAATAAACCTTATTTCTGAGGTTAATTGGAAATTTTGTGTAATAGTCAAATTTTCAGCCCCGTTTGGCTTGAACTAGGCCTTATAAGAGCCGAATTGAGCCCAAACGGTGAGAAAATATGGTTTTCAAGAACTCGGTATTGTATTACATAGATTATATAAACAAATAATACTAATAAATCTTATTTCTTATGTTATTTGGGAAGTTTGACAAATAGTCAAACTTTTAGCCCTGACTGCCCTTAACTAGGGCTTATAAGAGCCGAATTAGGCCCAAAAGGGAGAAAACGTGAGTTTCAAGAGTCAGAAGTAGTATTACATAATTTCTATGTACAATTAAAACTAATTAATCTTATTTATAGTTTTAATTTGAAAGTTTGACCGAAGCCTAACTTTAGCCCCGGTTGGCCAAAACTAGGCATTATAAGAGCCGATAAGGCCAAATGGTGAGAAAACGTGGTTTTCAAGGGCCGGGAGTAGTATTATATAGTTTATATGCAAAATATTACTAATTAACCTTATTTTTTGTGTCAATTAGAATGTTTGACTAATAATCAAGCTTTCAGCCCCGATTGGGCTGAACAAGAACTAAGTAGAGCCAAATATGAAAAAATCGAGGAGAAAACGTGGTTTTCAAGAGTCGGAGCAGTATTATATGGTTTATATATACAATTACTACAAATTAACCTTATTTCTAGTCTTAATTAGGAAGTTTGAATAAAACTTAAACTTTCAAGCCTGAATTAGGCCTTATGCGAGATGAATAGGGCCCAAACGGTGAGAAGACATAGTTTTTAAGAGATAAGAGTAGTATTATATAGTTTCTGTAGGATCTAAAAATATGACAACACAAACACTAGAGGGGGTGAATAATGTTTTTAAAAATCTAGACAAGAACTAGGTCTTATTAGAGCCGAGTTGGTCTCTAACAGTGAGAAAACGTGCTTTTCAAGAGCCGGTAGTAGGAATACATAGTTTCTGAGTACAATTATAACTAATTAACTTTATTTCAAGTCTTAATTACGAAGTTTGATCAAAAGTCAAAATTTCAACCCCGAATGGCCTCAACTTGGACTTATAAGAGCCGAATAGGGTCAAAACGAGGAGAAAACAGGTTTTTCAAAAGCGGGAGTTGAATTACATAGTTTCTATGTACAATTAAAACTAATTAATCTTATTTCAAGTCTTAATTTGGAAATTTGATGAAAAGTAGAACCTTCAGCCTCGATTGGGCTGAACTACGACTTATTAGAGCCGAATAAGGTCAAAATGGGGTTTTCAAGATCCAAGAGTAAAATTACATAGCTTCTATGTACAATTACAGCAAATTTCTTATTTCTTGTCTTAATTGGGAAACTTATCAAAAATCTAACTTTCAGCCTCGATTGGCTTGAATTAGGCTTTATAAGAGCGAATTAGGCCCAAACTGTTAGAAAACGTTGTTTTCAAGGGCCGGGCGTAGTATTACATCGATTCTATGAACAAATAATACTAATAAATCTTATTTTTTTGGTTAATTCGGAAGGCTGACCAGTAATCAAACTTTCAGCCCTTACTGCCCTGAACTAGGCCTTATTTGAACCGAATTGGGCCCAAAAAGTGAGAATACATAGGTTTCAAGAGTCAGGAGTAGTATTACATAGTTTCTATGTATAATTACAACTAATTAACCTTATTCAAGTCTTAATTAGAAATTTGTCTAAAAGTCAAACTTTCAGCCCCAATTGGCCTGAACTAGGACTTATAAGAGCCAAGTAGGGCCATAGCAAGGAGAAAAATATGGTTTAAAAGAGCTGAGAGTAGTATTACATAGTTTCTATGTACAACTACTACTTAATTAACCTTATTTCTTGCCATATCTAGGAAGTTTGACTAAAAGTCAAAATTTTAGCCCTGATTGACCTTAAATGGGCCTTATGAGAGTCGAATAGGGTCAAAACAAGGAGAAAACAGGTTTTTCAAAAGCCTGGAGTAGAATTACATAGTTTCTATGTACAATTAAAACTAATTAACCTTATTTCAAGTCTTAATTGGGAAATTAGATGAAAAGTCGAACCTTCAGCCATTGGGCTGAACTAGGACTTATTAGAGCCGAATAGGGTCAAAACGGGGTTTTCAAGATCCAGGAGTAAAATTACATAGCTTCTATATACAATTACAGCAAATTTTCTTATTTCTTGTCTTAATTAGGAAACTTACGAAAAATCCAACTTTCAGCCTCGATTGACATGAACTAGGCTTTATAAGAGCCGAATTAGGTCCAAACTGTTAGAAAACGTTGTTTTCAAGGGTCGGGCGTAGTATTACATATATTCTATGAACAAATAATACTAATAAACCTTATTTCTTTTGATTAATTAGGAAGGTTGACCAGTAATAAAATTTTCAGCCCCTACTGCCCTGAACTAGGCCTTATTTGAACCGAATTGGGCCCAAAAAGTGAGAATACATAGGTTTCAAGAGTCAGGAGTAGTATTACATAGTTTCTATGTATAATTACAACTAATTAACCTTATTCAAGTTTTAATTAGAAATTTGTCTAAAAGTCAAACTTTCAGCCCCAATTGGCCTGAACTAGGACTTATAAGAGCCAAGTAGGGCCATAGCAAGGAGAAAATATGGTTTTCAAGAGCCGGGAGTAGTATTACATAGTTTCTATGTACAACTACTACTTAATTAACCTTATTTCTTGCCATATCTAAGAAGTTTGACCAAAAGTCAAAATTTTAACCCTGATTGACCTGAAATGGGCCTTATGAGAGTCGAATAGGGCCCAAACTATGAGAAGACGTGGTTTTCAAGTACCGGGAGTAGAATTACATAGTATTTTGTACACATGCTACTATTTAATCTTAAATCTTGTGTTAATTGGAAAGTTTGACTAATAGTTAAACTTTCAACCCCTTTGGCCTGATTTAGCCTTAAAGGAGTCGACTTGGGCCCAAAGAGGGAGAAAATGTGAGTTTCAAAATCTGAGAGTTGTATTACATAGTTTTATTTACAAATATTACTAATTAACCTTATTTTTAATCTTAATTGGGAAGTTTTACAGGAAGTCATACTTTCAGCCCTGATTAGGCAGATCTAGGCCTTATAAGAGCTGAGTAGGGCCTAAGCTGTGGTAAAACGTGTTTTTCAAGAGCCAAGATTAGAATTACATAGTTCTGTGCACAATTTCAACTAATTAGTCAAGTCTTAATGGGGGTTTGACCAAAAGTCAAATTTAAGCCCGAGTGGCTTTAATTAGGCCTTATAAGAGCCGAATAGGACCCAAACAGTGAGAAAACGAGCTTTTTAAGAGTCAAGAGTAGAATTACATAGTTTCTATGAAAAATAATATTAATAAACCTTATTTCTTAGGTTAATTAGAAAGTTTGAGTAATAGTCAAATTTTCAGCCCCGTTTGGCCTGAACTAGGCGTTATAAGAGGCGAATTGGGCCCAAACTGTGAGAAAATATGGTTTTCAAGAACTCGGCGTAGTATTACATAGATTATATGAACAAATAATACTAATAAGTCTTATTTCTTATGTTATTTGGGAAGTTTGATAAATAGTCAAACTTTTAGCCCAGACTGCCCTGAACTGGGGCTTATAAGAGCCGAATTAGGCCCAAAAAGGGAGAAAACGTGAGTTTCAAGAGTCAAAAGTAGTATTACATAATTTCTATGTACAATTAAAACTAATTAACCTTATTTCAAGTCTTAATTAGAAAGTTCGACCAAAAGTCAAACTTCAGCCTCAATTAGCTTAAATTAGGAGTTATAAAAGCAGAATACATAACGAGGAGAAAACGTGATTTTCAAGAACCAAGAGTAGTATTACATTACTTTTATGTACAAATACTAATAATTAACCTTATTTCTAGTTATATTTGGGAACTTTGACTGAAAACCAAACTTTCAGCCCCGATTGGCCTGAACTAAGCCTTATTATGAGAGTCGAATAGGGCCAAACGGCGAGAAAACGTGATTTTGAAGTGCCGGGAGTAGAATTACGTAGTTTTTATATACAAATACTACTAAATAACCTTAATCATATGGAGGTTTGACCAAAAGTCAAACTTTCAGCCCCGCTTGGCCAGAATAATGCCTTAAAAGAACCGAATTGAGCCCAAACAACATGAATACATGAATTTCAAGATCCGAGAGTAGTATTACAAGTTTTTATGTATAAATACTACTAATTAACCTTATTCTAGACTTAATTGGGAAGTTTGACCAGAAGATAAACTTTCAGTCCCGATTGGCCTGAACAAGGCCTTATATGAGCAAATAAGGCCCAAATAGGGAGAAAATGTGCTTTTCAAGAGCTGAAAGTGGATACAAAGTTTCTATGTACAATTGCTTCTAGAAAATATTTTTCAAGAGCTGGGAGTAGAATTACATAGTTTCTAAGCATAATTAAAACTAATTAACCTTATATCAAGTCTTAATTAGGAAGCTTGATCAAAAGTTAAACTTTAAGCCCTGAGTGACCTGAATTAGGCCTTATAAGATCTGAATTGGGCCCAAATTTTGAGAAATATGCTTTTTAAGAGCCGAGAGCTTTACATTATTTATATGAACAAATAATATTAATAAACCTTATTTCTTATATTAATTGAGAAGTTTGACACATAGTAAAACTTTTAGCCCGTTTGGCCTGAGCTACACCTTATAAGCACTGAATTGGGCCCAATCGGTTAGAAAATATGCTTTTCAAGAGCCAGGAGTAGAATTACATTGTTTTTATATACAATTACAACTGATTAACCAAATTTCAAGACTTAATTGGGAAGTTTGACCAAAAGTCTAATTTTTAGCCCTGATTAGCTTGAATTAGGTCTTATAAGAGCCGAATTGGGCCCCATCAGTGAGAAAATGTTATTTTCAAATGACGAGAGTAGTATTACATAGATTCTATGAACAAATAATACTAATAAACCATATTTTTTAGCTTATTAGGAAGTTTGATCAATAGTCAAACTTTCATCCTCGTTTGGCCTAAATTAAGCCTTATAAGAGCCTAATTGGTCCCAAAAATGCATAAAACGTGAGTTTCAGGAGAAGGGAGTAGTATTAACATAGTTTCTATATACTTTTACTAGTAAATAACCTTATTTGAAGCCTTAATTGGGAAGTTTAACTAAAAGTCTAACTTTCAGCCCCGATTGGGCTAAACTAGGTTTTATAAGAGCCGAGTAGGGCCCAAACAGTGAGAAAAACTTTTTGTTTTCAAGAGCCGACAGTAGTATTACATAGTTTCTATATTTAATACTGCCAATTAACCTTATTTCTAGCTATATTTGGAAAGTTTCAGCAAAAGTCAAACTTTCAGTCACGATTAGCCTGATGTAGGCCTTAAGAGAGCCGACTAGGGCCTCAAACGATAAGAAAACGTGGTTTTCAAGTGTCGGGAGTAGAATTACATTATTTTTATGTATAAATACCACTAATTAACCTTAATTCTTGTGTTAATTGGAAAGTCAAAATTTCATCCCTGTTTGGCCTGAATTAGGCCTTAAAAGAGCCGAATTGGGCCCAAATAGGGAGAAAACATGAGTTTCAAGAGCCTGGAGAAGTGTTACGTAGTTTTTTATGTACAAATATGACTAACAACTTTAATCTAGTCTTATTGAGAAGTTTCACCAGATGTCAAACTTTCAGCTACGATTGGCCTAAACTAGGCCTTATAAGAGCCGAATAGGGCCCAAACAGTAAGAAAATGTGCTTTTCAGGAGCAGAGAGTCGAATTACATAGTTTTTATGTATAATCACTACTAATTAACCTTATTTATAGTCTAAATTGGGAAGTTTAAAAAAAAGTCTAACTTTCAGTCCTGATTGGCCTAAACTAAGCCTTATAAGAGCTTAATAAGGCCATTGGCCTAAACTAGGCCTTATAAGAGCTTAATAAGGCCCAAACGGTTAGAAAATGTTATTTTCAAGAGCTGAGAGTAGTATTACATAGTTTCTAGTTATATTTGGGAAGTTTTAGCAAAAATCAAACTTTCAGCCCTAATTGGCCTGATCTAGACCTTATAAGAGCGGAATATAGCCCAAACGGTGAGAAAAAGTGATTTTCAAGTACCGGGAGTAGAATTACAAGTCTTTCTGTACAAATACCACTAATTAACCTTAATTCTTGTGTTAATTGGAAAGTTTAACAATAGTAAAAAATTCAGCCCCGTTTGGCCTGATTTAGGTCTTAAAAGTGCCGAATTAGACCCAAATAGAGAGAAAACGAGAGTTTCAAGTGTCGGGAGTAGTATTACATAGTTTTTATGTACAAATACTATAATTAATATTATTTCTATTCTTAATTGAGAAATTTGACTAGAAGTCAAACTTTCAGCCCTGATTGGCCTGAACTAGACCTTTTAAGAGTCGATTAGACTAGAAGAAGAGGGAGAAAACGTGCTTTCAAGAGCCCGGAGTAGAATTACATAGTTTGTATGTACAATTACAACTATTAACCTTATTTAAAGTCTTCATTGAATAGTTTGGCCAAATGTCAAAATTCCAACCCCGTTTTCTGAACTAGGCCCTTAAAAAGCCAAATTGGGCCCAAACAGAGAGGAAATTTGAGTTTCAAGAGTCGTGAGTTGTATTACATAGTTTTATATACAAATACTATTAATTAATCTTATTTCTATTCTTAATTAAGAAGTTTGACCAGAAGTCAAACTTTCAGCCCATATTGGCTTGAACAGGCCTTATAAGGGCCTAATTGGGCCCAAACGGTGAGAAAAACATGCCTTTCAAGAGTTGGTAATAGGATTACATAGTTTTAATGTACAAATACAATTAATTAACATTATTCAAGTCTTAATTGAGAAGTTTGATCAAAAGTCAAACTTTCAGACCCGATGGACCTTAATTATAAGAGCCTAATAAAGTCAAAACGGGGAGAGTTTACGGGTTTTTCAAAAGCCTGGACTAGAATTACATAGTTTCTATGTACAATTACAACTAATTAACCTTATTTCAAGTCTTAATTGGGAAGTTGACGAAAAGTTAAAGCTTCAATCTTGATTGGCCTGAATTAGGACTTATAAGAGTCGAATCGGGTCAAAACGGGGAGAAAACAGGGTTTTTAAGAGCCGAGAGTAAAATTACATAATTTCTATGTACAATCACAACAAATTTACCTTATTTCAGGTCTTAATTGGGAAGTTTGACCAATAATCAAACTTTCAACCCCAATTGACTGAACTAGGCTTTATAAGAGCCTAATTGGGCCCAATCGGAAAAAAACATGGTTTTCAAGAGTCAGGCATAGTATTACATAGATTCCGTGAACAAATAATACTAATAAATCTTATTTCTTAGGTTAATTGTGAAGTTTAACCAATAGTCAAATTTTCAGCCCCGACTACCCTAAACTAGGTCTTATAAGAGCCAAATTTTGCCCAAAAAGGGAGAAAATGTGAGTTTCAAGAGCTGAGAGTAATATTATATTGATTATGTGTACAATTATAACTAATTAACCTTATTTCAAGTCTTAATTAGAATATTTGACTAAAAGTTAAATTTGCAGCCTCGATTGGCCTATGCCCTGAACAAGTCCTTATAAGAGTTGAATTGGGCCCAAATAAGAAGAAAACGTGGTTTCCAAGAGCTGGGAGTAGTATTGCATAGTTTTTATAAAATTAACATTATTTCTTGTGTTAATTAGGAACGCTGACCAATAGTCAATGTTTCAGCCCTCGATAGCCCTGAACTGGGCCTTATAAGAGCCGAAATTGGGCCCAAACGAGGAGATAACATGGTTTTTAAGATCCTAGAGTAGTATTACATAGTTTTTATGTACAAATACAACTAATTAACCTTATTTCTTGTGTTAATTGGGAAGTTTGACCAATAATCAAATTGTCAGCCTCATTGGCATGAACTAGGCCACATAAGAGCCGAGTTGGACTAAAAAAGGACGAAAACGTGAGTTCCAAGAGACGAGAGTAGTATTACATAATTTTTATATATAATTACTACTAATTAGCCTTATTTCTAGTATTAATTGAGAAGTTTGACCAGAAGTCAAACTTTCAAGCCCGATTGGCCTGAGCGAGGCCTTATGAGAGCCAAATAAGGTCCAAATGGTTCGGAAACGTGATTTTCAAGGGCCGGGAGTAGTATTTCATAGTTTTTATATACAAATACTACTAATTAATCTTATTTCTTTTGTTAATTGGGAAGTCTGACCAATAATCAACTTTCAGGCCCGATTGGCTTAAATAAGGACTTCTAAAACCGAATAGGGCCAAAACGAAGAGAAAACAAAGTTTTTAAGAGCCTCAGTAGTATTACAAAGTTTCTATATACAATTACTAAAAGTTAATCTTATTTTCAGTCTTAATTTGGAAATTTAACTAAAACTCAAATTTTCAGGCCCGATTGGCCTAAACTGGGCCTTATGAGAGACAAATAGGGCCCAAACAGTGAGAAAATGTGGTTTCAAGAGCCGGGAGTAGTGTTACATAGTTTCTATGTATAAATACTACTATTTAACCTTAGATCTTGTGTTAATTGAATGTTATGACTAATAGTCATACTTTCAGCCCCGATTGACCTTCTAGGCCTTATATGAGCCGAATAGGGTAAAAATAAGGAGAAAATAAGGTTTTCAATAGCAAAGAGTAGTATTACATAGTTTCTATATACAATTAGTACTCATTAACTTTACTTCGAGTCATAATTGTGAAGTTTAACCAAAAGTCAAACTTTCAGCCCCGATTAGTGTGAATTATGCTTTTATAATAGCAAAATATAGCCCTAACAGAGAGAAAATGTGATTTTCAAGAGCCACGAGTAAAATTACATAGTTTCTATATACAATTACAACAAATTAACCTTATTTCAAATCTTAATTAGGAAGTTTGACCAAAAGTCAAATTTTTAGCCCCGATTAGCCTAAATTAGGACTTACAACAGCCGAATAGGGTCATAAAGGGGTGAAAACATAGGTTTTCATAGCTGGGAGTCGTGTTGCATAGTTTCTATAGACAAATACTATTTATTAACCTTATTTCTAGTCTTAATTGGAAAGTTTGACCAAAAGTTAAACTTTCAGCCCGATTGGCCGGAACTAGGCCTCATAAGAGCTAAATTGGGCTAAATAGGAAGAAAACCTGAGTCTCAAGAGCCAGGAGTTGTATTACATAGTTTTATAAATAATTACTACTAATTAATCTTTTTAGTTTTTTAATTAGGAAGTTTGACCAACAGTCAAACTATCAACCCCTATTGGCATTAACTAGGCCTCACAGAGCCGAATTGGGCCCAAACAGGGAGAAAACATGAGTTTCGAGAGACGGGAGTAGTAATACATAGTTTTTATGTAAAATTACTACTAATTAACCTTATTTCTAGTCTTAACTGAGAAATTTAACCAAAACCCAAACTTTCAGGCCCGATTGGCCGCCAGGCCTTATGGGAGCCCAATAGGGCCTAAACGGTTAGTAAACATGGTTTTCATGAGTCGGGAGTAGTATTACATAATTTTTATGTACAAATACTAATAACTAACCTTATTTCTTGTGGTAAGTGGGAAGTTTGACTAATAATCAAACTTTCAACCCCGATGAGTCTGAACAAGGACTTGTGAGAGCCGAATAGGACAAAACGAGGAGAAAATGTGGCTTTCAAGATCCGGGAGCAGTATCACATAGTTTTCATGTACAATTACCATAAATTAACCTTATTTCAAGTTTTAATTGGGAAGTTTAACAAAAAGTAAAACTTTCAACCGCGATTGGCCTCAACTAGGACTTAAAAAAGCCGAATTAATGTCAAAACAGGGAGAAAACATGTTTTTCAAGAGTTAGAGTAGAATTACATAGTTTCTATGTACAATTAAACTAACTAACCATATTTTAAATTTTAATAAGGAATTTTGACCAATAGTCAAACTTTCAGCCTCAATTAGCTTGAACTTGGTTTTATATAAGAGCCGAATAGGCCAAACAGGAAGAAAACATGGTTTTCAAGAACTGGGCATAGTATTACATAAATTCTATGAACAAATAATACTAATTAACCATATTTCTTTGATTAATTAAGAAGTTCCAAAATTCAAACCTTCAGCCCCGATTCGTCTGAATTAGGCCTTATAAGAGCCAAATAGGGCCCAAACAGTAAGAAAATGAGGTTTTCAAGACCGGGAGTAGAATTACATAGTTTTTGTGTATGAATATTACTAATTAACTTTATTTCTTCTGTTAATTGGGAAGTTGAATACTAGTCAAACTATCAGCCCCGACCTTGAACTAGGCCTTATAAGAGCCAAATTGGGCCCAAATAGGGAGAAAACTTGAGCTTCAAGAGTCGAGAGTAGTATTACATAGTTTTTATGTACAATTATACTAATTAGCCTTATTTATAATCTTAATTGAGAAGTTTAATTAAAAGTCAAACTTTCAGCCCCAGCTGGCCGAACCAGGTCTTATAAGGCTGAATTGGGCCCAAAGGATGAGAAAATGTGATTTTTAAGAGCTAGTAGTAGAATAACATAGTTTCTATGTATAATTATAAATAATTAATCATATTTAAAGTTTTAGTTTGGAAGTATAACCAAGATTCAAACGCCCAGCCCTGATTGGCTTGAACTAGGCCTATTACTTGCCGAATTGTGCCCAAATAGGGTGAAAATACGAGTTTCAAGAGCCGAGAGTAGTATTACATAGTTTCTATGTACAAGAACTACTAATTTACCTTATTTCTAGTAATATTTAGAAAGTTCAACTAAAAATCAAAGTTTCAACTCCGATTGGCTTGAACCAGGCCTATTAACAGCCGCATTAGGCCTAAACAGTGAGAAACATGATTTTCAAGAGACGAGAGTATTAATTACATAGTTTTTATGAATAAGTAATACTAATTAACCTTATTTCTTAGGTTAATTGGGAAGTTTGACTAATACACAAACTTTCAGCCCTAATTGGCCAAATTTGGCCTAATAAGAGCCGAATTGGGCCCAGACAGGGTGAAAATGTGAGTTTCAAGAGCCGAGAGTAGTATTACATAGTTTCTAAATACAATTACTACTAATTAATCTTATTTATAGTCTTAATTAGAAAATTTGGCGAAAAGTCCAACTTCAGCCCCGATAAGCCTAAACTAGGTCTTATAAGAGCGAATAGGGCCCAAATGGTGAGAAAATGTGATTTTCAAGAGCTGGGAGCAGCATTTTATAGTTTCTATGTATAAATACCACTAGTTAACCTTATTTTTTGAGTTAATTGTGAAGTTTGACTAATAGTCATAGCTTCAGTCATGATTGGTCCGAACTAGGCCTTATATAGAACATGATTTTCAAAAGCCGAGAGTAGTATTACATAGTTTTCATATACCTTTATTACTAATTAACCTAATTTCTTGTGTTATTTGGGAAGTTCGATAATAGACAAATTGGGGAAGTTTGACAGTAGAGCCGAATAGGCCCAAACGATGGGAAAACGTGATTTTCAAAAGCTGAGAGTAGTATTATATAGCTTTTATGTACAAATATTACCAATCAAACTTTCAGTCCCCATTGGCCTGAACCACGACTTATAAGAGCTGAAAAGAGTCAAAATGGGGTGAAAATGGGATTTTCAAGAGCCGGGAGTAGAATTATAATGTTTCTATATACAATTACAACTAATTAACATTATTTCTAATCTTAGTTGGTAAGTTTTATCAAAAGTCAAACTTTTCACTCCGATTGGCTCAATTATGCCTTATAACAGCCGAATTAGGCCCAAACGGTGAGAAAACATGGTTTTCAAGAGCCGACAGTAGTATTACATAGTTTCTATGAACAAATAATACTAGTTAACCTTATTTTTTGTGTTAATTGGAAAGTCTGACCATAAATCAAACTTTCAGCCTCGATTGGCCTGAACTAGGCTTTATAAGAGCCGAATAGGGCCCAAACGGTGGGAAAATATGGTTTTCAAGAGCCGAGAGTAGTATTACATAGTTTTTATATATAAATATTACTAATTAACCTAATTTATTGTGTTAATTGGGAGAGTTTAGCAATAGTCAAACTTTCAGCCACGGTCGCCCAGAACTAGGCCTTATAAGATCCGAATTAGGCCCAAACAGGGTGAAAACGTGAGTTTCAAGAGCTGGGAGTAGTATTACATAGTTTCTGTGTACAATTGTACTAATTAATCTTATTTGCAAACTAGGTAGGATGTTTGATAAAAAGTCAAACTTTCAGCCCCGATTGGCTTGAATTAGGCCTTATAAGAGCCGAATTGGGCCGCAACGGTGAGAAAACAAGGTTTTCAAGAGTCGGGAGTAGTATCACATAGTTTCTATAAGCAAATAGTACTAATAAACCTTATTTCTTAGGTTAATTGCGAAGTTTGACGAATAGTCAAACTTTCAACCCCGATTGTACTAAAGTAGGCCTTATAAAAGCCAAATTGGGCCCAAATAGGGAGAAAACGTGAGTTTCAAGAGCCGAGAGTAGTATTATATAGTTTCTATGTACAATTATAAATAATTAATCTTATTTTAAGACTTAATTGAGAAGTTTAACGAAAAGTCAAACTTTCAGCCCAATTGATCTGAACTAGGACTTATAAGAGCCGAATATGGCCACAACGAGGAGAAAACGTGACTTTCAAGAGCCGAGAGTAATATTACATAGTTTCTATGTACAAGTACTACTAATTAATCATATTTCTAGTGATATTTGAGAAGTTTGACCAAAAGTCAAACTTTCAACCCCAACTGGCCTGCATTATGCCTTAAAAGAGCCGAATTCGGCCCAAAACAAAGAGAACATGCCATTCAAGAGCTGCGATTAGAATTATAAAGTTTCAATGTACAATTACACAACTAATCAACCTTATTTAAAGTCATGTTCAGAAGTTTGACCATAAGTCAAACTTTCAGCCCTGATTGGCCTGAATTAGGGCTCATAAGTGTCGAATTGGCTCAAACCGGGGAGAAAATAGGGTTTTCAAGAGACTGGAGAAGAACTACATAGTTTTTATTATAATTACAACTAATTAACCTTATTTCTATTTTTAGGTTGGAAGTTTGACCAAATTTAAACTTTCAACCCCGATTGGCTTGAACTGGGCCTTATAAGAGCCAAATTGGGCCAAACTTTAGCAAATATGGTCTTCAAGAGTTGGTGTAGTATTACATTGTTTCTATAAATAAATAATACTAATTTACTTTATTTCTTAGGTTAATTAGGAAGTTTGACCAATCCACAAACTTTCAGCACCGATTGACCTGAAGTAGGCCTTATAAGAATTGAATTGGGCCCAAACAGGGAGAAACGTGAGTTTCAAGAGCTGGGAGTAGTATACATAGTTTCTATGTACAATTACTACTAATTAATCTTATTTATAGTTTTAATTTGAAAGTTTGACCGAAGCCTAACTTTAGCCCTGGTTGGCCAAAACTAGGCCTTATAAGAGCCGAATAGGGCCAAACGGTGAGAAAACATGGTTTTCAAGGGACGGGAGTAGTATTATATAGTTTATATGTAAAATATTACTAATTAACCTTATTTTTTGAGTCAATTAGAATGTTTGACTAATAATCAAGCTTTCAGCCCTGTTGATCGAGTTTTCCTGCACACGAAAATAAAATATTAGATTTAAGAATTAAAGGTGTGCGAGGTTCTCAATACTAATCCGCTGTAGCAAGGCTATGCGGGTCGTGATCCTCAGGGAGGGACTAGGGATGGAGGCGTTTGTAAGTTATCCCTAAAAATTTATCTTTTTTAATTATTTTGTTAGTCACAACGATATTTACAATGAAAAGTGGTATTTACAATGAGTTGTGGGAAAGAATATGGAAAGATGTGGATGGTGATCTAAACTAGAGAAGGAAAGAAAGAAAAACTTATAACACGTACAAACCTCTTCAGCCTGCTTACCTTTGATCCGTGCGATGATTTACCTTTTCTTGGAAGACTTGCAAGTATGGCGTATAGGATGTTCATCGCCATAAGCCATCAAGGATTCTTCTTTAGCTAGGCAGTCTCAATGCAATTGGGTCTCATTGTTCACAAGGCATTAGAGAAAAACAATGGAAGAAAACAGGAACAGAGAAATACAAGAATAAAACACGAAGAAATAAAACAAGAATAATAAAAAAGACAAACCTCAAGCAGATTTCATTAACAATAGAAGAAGAGTTGGCTTACACCGCTGTCACCTCAGTACAAGCATGGACTCCTTCCTCCATGAGAGCTTCCTCCACTCTCAGTTACAGATTTTACAAAAGAAAAACGAACATAAAATCTAACCTAGAAGAAGAAAAACCTAAACCCTAGCTTTTGGCCCTTTGCTGGACGCTGGACGACTCTGTACGTTGCACTGCAGGGGGTATTTATAGCTTCAGAAGGGAGAAGAGTCCTGGATAAAGTCGCCCACGAAATCTGGTAGTCTGCTTCAACCAAAATGCCGCAAAAACCTGGTCTTTGCCGCAATTTTGCGGCAATACTGGCTCTGCTGGCCACGCGCTTTGGCGCGTGGCCTCTCCTGATCCGTTCATCTGGGCGTTTGCTTCTGGAAGTGTGATCCTGACTCTTCATCTTGGGATTTCGAGATAACTTAGAAATCAAGTTACCTAGATCTTGAATTCTCCCAATCTCTTTTAAACGAATTTCCTTATCTCTGCATCTTATCTTTGTCTTTCATCCTCATCTGCAAGTGTTTAGGGTTGGCTCAGGAGTCGGGCTAGGTTCAAGAATTGAGTCCAAGTTAAGAAATTGAAACTCAAGTCCACAATCTTCTTCCCACAATGGAATGTGACCTAATATGGGTGATATCTCTTTACTTCCAATATTAAGGAATTCTAGCTCATCGCCATACAATTCTTCAAAACTAAGGTCAACATCTTCCGTCAGAATTGTACAATCAGTTTCAGAAGTAAAGAGATTGTGAGAATCTAGGTCGCATGTCTCATTGGGTTCAATGTAATAAAAAGAACTTGCCAATTTATCCATAGGATTTTCAAAATTGTAAAATTGGTCAAGTTCAATATGATCATCTAAAATGGGTGATTCAATTTCATGATGAATTGGAATAGGATCCAATGTTGACTCGGGAAAAGTGAAATCAGGTGGAGACACTGGAGTCATTATTGAATCAGGAAATAAAACTGAATCAACAAATTGGCGCCGTTACCGGGGAGGGACGGTAAGTTATTCTCTAATAAAAAATTATTTTTTATTAACTAATTCTTTTATTCTTTTCTGTTTGCAGGTTTGGAGAACAGGAAACAGAAACATAGCAGCAGCAGTGGACATATAGCTATCCTGTGCCTCTGCCCTCGAAGGCAGAGCACAGGAAGCTACTATTTTGCCGCAGATCTGCGGCCAGAGCCGCAATTCTGCGGCAACAGTAGAGAACTACTGATCCTAATTTCTGCAGGTTGCTGAAAAGTTCAAATACTGTTTACTGCTCTATTGATTTTGTTCTGTGATAACCCTGCTTACTGCTAATTAATTCAACAGTAAAAAGTTTGTTGTTAATGATAAAAATTGATTAGACGTTTGCATATTAGGCACGTGTCTTTTCAATTTATTTATTTTTACTGTTGAAGAGTGCTGGCGACAGGTACGTTTGCATAGCATATAGATTAGGAAACACTCTTGGTTGTTTACTTCTTTCTTGAGTGATTACTTTTCTACAGCTTTACACGTACACTAATTCATCTTAAGGGCATAACCCATAAATAAGATAAGGTGGGGATTTCATCACCCTTCCTTAGCCCAAAAAAATCATATCCCAAGCACTCACTAACCCAAGCCTAACTTAAAAATTAGTAGACGTTGGCCCTAGGGACATCTCGGACTCAATAGGAGATTATCCTAAGGAGGAACAGTGCTGGAAGTTGACTCTTGTCAAATCAGTGTCTAGGAAAGGGATTGAGGGCCGAAAGCCCGAAGATTGGTGGTTATTTAATTAAGGAACGTCTTTGACGGAAAACCTCCCACCACTCTTGCCCTGACCTAGCTGATTAACTTGTGGTCAAAGTCTACACCCGACCTCCCGTGGACAGTCTAACCAGTTAGGAGTCGTCTAGGTCATAGGTCTACCCTAACTTAAGTTAGAATTTTTCTCCTTTTTGTTTGTTTATTTGTTTGTTTTCTTTTTTCTTTGTTTGTGTTGGTGTGATATGGCATATAATAATAATTCCAATTTTAATCCATATTACACACCTAACTATTATTCGGATATTACCAACCCGGCATATCACAACTTTGACCAATCTAGTGTGCCGGAATGGTCTTATCTGAATAACGATAACCCACACCCCCCATCTTATGACTATAATTTCCATAATAATTTCAACTCGTCACAGAGTTTATGGGGTTTCGAGTCCCCCGAGTCTAATTCTCGACCAAATTGTCCTCCATATCCATCTAGTCCACATTCTTCCCAAGATTCATACTCAGATCCACCCATTCAGAATAGAAATCCATCTATCTTGGAAATGATGAGTATGAATGAGTCCAAGCAAAAATCACCATCAATCTTAGACATGATGATGCGTGAGTCCACCGACTCACAACTTCATCACGATTACACTTCCTTTTTCCAAGCCCAATCACAAAAGAGGGTTGAAGCCATGACTCAGGCTAGATTAGCTCGTGAGCATGACATAGATTTGATGGTTCAATCCTTACGTTCTCACCGTCCGGCTAATTCTGATATCGCTGACCACTCTTTTAGAGCCGACGAACCAAGTTGCTTTGGACAACAAGATTCTAATTCAGTACAATTATTAGAACTTGCCGAAACTCCAATTGTTGATAGTTTGGCAAGTTTTTCCTTTCCTGAAATAAAACTTGAGGATGAATATGATCATGATCCCCAACTTGATGATTCAGTTTTATTTCCTGATTCAATAATGACTCCAGTGTCTCCACCTAATTTCACTTTTCCCGAGTCAACATTGGATCCTATTCCAATTCATCATGAAATTGAATCACCCATTTTAGATGATCATATTGAACTTGACCAATTTTACAATTTTGAAAATCCTATGGATAAATTGGCAAGTTCTTTTTATTACATTGAACCCAATGAGATATGCGACCTAGATTCTTACAATCTCTTTACTTCTGAAACTGATTGTACAATTCTGACGGAAGATGTTGACCTTGGTTTGAAGAATTGTATGGCGATGAGCTAGAATTCCTTAATATTGGAAGTAAAGAGATATCACCCATATTAGGTCACATTCCATTGTGGGAAGAAGATTGTGGACTTGAGTTTCAATTTCTTGACTTGGACTCAATTCTTGAACCTAGCCCGACTCCTGAGCCCTTACTTGATTTGAGCTTCTTCCCTGAGTCGGTATTCGTTCCCGCACCAATAATGTCCAAGTCAATAATTCCATCTTTTCATACTCCATTTGGGACAAGGAGGTTGAGACAATTAACTCTGAAATTTATTATGAAAATTGGAAATTTGATGGGGTGGAAATACTAAAAACTGATTATACATATATTTTAGTGGGTTATGTAAGGAAAGTTTCTGGTGGGTTCCACCAAATTATCTGTTATCTTGATTGGGCCGCATTTCGTGAACCAATTAGACCACCTCCGGAACCACCACCTTAAGGTAACTTCCGCCTTCCCTTGTTCTGTTTCATGCATATATGCATTCATTCATACATTGAGGACAATGCATGAGATAAGTGTGGGGGTGGGCTTTACTAACATACTAACATAGGTAAAAACTAACAAAAATTTGCTAAAAAAAAAAAATTGTTATAAAAAGGAAGTATTTTGACTTATTTTTTGAAAGAAATCTAAGTTAGTTTTAAGGATTAGGAAAATCATGATTAGGATTTCTAAAAACTTGGTCAAAATAAATAAATTGTTTAAATTTTAGGTATAGGAGAGAAATTGAATAAATAATTAGTCTTAATTTTTACCTTAATGAAATGTGCATACCTAATGCATATCTAGGATTCTAAGACAAAGATCTTTGTGCCTCATATATATATAAAAAAAAAAAAAAGAAAATCACCAATTAAGCTGGATACATGTGCCTCAAGAAGCATAAGTATTCACGCCTAAAGGTGAATGCAAAAAATATAAAAAATAATAAAACCTTAGTTTCGTGGCCTAATTCACTCGAATTTGAGTCCGTGGGGTGTTTTCTCACCTGGTGCCCTAAAGCCGACAGGCTTGGGAGTCATCGACTTTAAGTTCGCTACATGGGTGGATTAGAAAGCCTAAACTAAGAAAAATTACTTATATGTATTAACACATCTAATAATCAATTAGTTAGGTATTAGGGCCTCAAGAAGCCTTGATACTTACACGAAAGAAAATTAGATGAGTTATACATATCAAAAAATAATAATATTATTATATAAATAAATAATAAAGAGGCATGAGAGTCCAAGTTAAGGAATTCTTAGTAAAAACATAAGGATGCATATGATTTTTGGTAACGAAAAAGACTATATTAGAAATTCAATTTTAATTCTTACCTAAAATGAAAAACAATTAATTTTATAAAGACTAAGTTTAAAGAATGAATAAAAATGAGGATCCTAAAACTTATAGACTACTTAATCTCTTCAATAATAATTCAAATATTTTTCTTTTTATGGATTTTGTGGGTGCAATCCGCTGAAAACCCTCACGAGACAACACTCGTCCTCTAGGGTAACCTAGAGGTTTAACGGCTTGTTGCACGTACTAAGTGCAATCGTGATTCCTACGAAAGTGAGTTAGGTTAGATTAACTTTTTCTTTTTCTTTGTTTTTACTCGAGGACGAGCAAAAAGATAAGTGTGGGGGTGTGATTGGTAGTCAAAAGTGCATTTTTATCATCATATTTACCATCACATTTTCATATTTATTCATTTAATTCTGCACATTTATTAATAATTTGTAATTTATTGTGTGCAGGCCTCGAATTCTTATTTTTATAATAAATAAAGCTTAATGAAGCCCAAAAGCCCATAGTTGAAGCCCAGGTGTAAAAGTGCAAATATCAATTGTCAAAGTGCAAATACACAAAGGGCTAAAGTTGCATATATCAAAGATGAGGGAAGGATAAACTTCTACCCAACCCTAAACTCTTGCAGATGAGAATGAAAAGAGTGCAGAGATAAGGAAATTCGTTTAAAAGAGATTGGGAGAATTCAAAATCTAGGTAACTTGATTATCAAGTTATCTCGAAATCCCAATATGAAGAGCCAGGATCATACTTCCAGAAGCAGGCGCCCACATGGACGGACCAGGAGAAGCCACGCGACAAAGCGCGTGGCCTGACTCCACTATACTGCCGCAGTATTGCGGCAAAAGCCGCAATTTTGCGGCATTTTGGATGAATCTGAATACCAGATTTCGTGGGCGACTTTATCCGGGACTCTTCGACCTTCTGCACCTATAAATACCCCCTGCAGTGCAACGTACAGGGTCGTCCAGCGTCCAGCAAAGGGCCAAAAGCTAGGGTTTAGGTTTTTCTTCTTCTAGGTTAGATTTTATGTTCGGTTTTCTTTTGTAAAATCTGTAACTGAGAGTGGAGGAAGCTTTCATGGAGGAAGGAGTCCATGCTTGTACTGAGGTGACAGCGGTGTAAGCCAACTCTTCTTCTATTGTTAATGAAATCTGCTTGAGGTTTGTCTTTTTTTATTATTCTTGTTTTATTTCTTCGTGTTTTATTCTTGTATTTCTCTGTTCCTGTTTTCTTCCATTGTTTTTCTCTAATGCCTTGTGAACAATGAGACCCAATTGCATTGAGACTGCCTAGCCAAAGAAGAACCCTTGATGGCTTATGGCGATGAACATCCTATACGCCATACTTGCAAGTCTTCCAAGAAAAGGTAAATCATCGCACGGATCAAAGGTAAGCAGGCTGAAGAGGTTTGTACGTGTTATAAGTTTTTCTTTCTTTCCTTCTCTAGTTTAGATCACCATCCACATCTTTCCATATTCTTTCCCACAACTCATTGTAAATACCACTTTTCATTGTAAATATCGTTGTGACTAACAAAATAATTAAAAAAGATAAATTTTTAGGGATAACTTACAAACGCTTCCATCGCTAGTCCCTCCCTGAGGATCACGACCCGCATAGCCTTGCTACAGCGGATTAGTATTGAGAACCTCGCACACCTTTAATTCTTAAATCTAATATTTTATTTTCGTGTGCAGGAAAACTCGATCAACAAATTGGCGCCGTTGCCGGGAAGCTTTTTTATTCTAACTGAGATGGTAACATAGGTAAAAACTAACAAAAACTAATTGGTCCACGAAATGCAGCCCAAACAAGATAACGTGGTAGTTCACGGGACCTACCTTTATTGACCTCTTTTTTATTTACATATTTACAGTCCCCAGAATGAATAGGATCATGGAAGATCCTCTCGTGAAACTTACTCCCTTTACATGACCAGTCCTGGAAAATCATCACAGAGTCATGGTCTATACCTATGTCCAAAAAAAGAATATGACTTGGTAGGATGGTTAACTTGGACTCAAGAATGATAGGTTCAGGAACTAATACCGACTCAGGAAGGTAACTTAAATCAAGTAAGGGTTCAGGAGTCGAGCATGGTTCAAGAAGTGGGTCCAAGTCAAGAAATGGAAAATCAAGTCCACAATCATCTTCCCACAATGGAATGTGACTCAATATTGGTGATTCAAGTTTAGGAATGATAGGTGTGGGAATCAAAACTGACTCTAAAAGATTACCTAAGTCAGGTAACAAAGCAGGAGTCAATAATGATTCGGGAATTTGAACTTGATCACAGATTTGGGAATCTAGGTCACATATCTCATTGGGTTCAACCTCATAAAAATGAGAACTTGCCAATTTGTCAATAGGGCTTTCACAAGTATGAAATTGGTCAAGTTCAATATGGTGATCATCAAAAATGGGTGATTCAATTTCATGATCTATGGGTACGGGAATAAATGTTGGCTCAGAAAATTGGTCCAAATTGGGTAAGGATACTGGAGTCAACATAGATTCGAAGATGGAAACTGAATCGCAAAGTTGGGGATCGGGTTCACATTCATAATCTAATTCAATCTCATTGAAATTAAAACTAGCCAATTTGTCCAAGGATTGGGATTGAGCAAGTTCATATTGATGTGATGAAATTGAATTTTGATCAAGGTCTTCTAAACAGAATGATTCTTGGTTCCTATCAAGATGCTCAAGAATGTTTGAAAGTCTAGAAATTTGATCATTCATTGTATCTTGCAACCGATCCACTTTTTCTTCTAACCCATCGAATAGATCAATGGAGGACTGAAACCTTGGTGATGTGGGAAAAGACGTATATGAAGATAATGGTTGAACAGGTGGTTGACCATATGGCTCAAGGGTGTTGAATCCCCATTGACTCTGTGAAGAGTAGTGATGATTATTCCAATCTTGTTCATAGTATTGGGACTGGGGCATGTAATGATTCGGATAAGACCAATCTAGCACACTAGGTTGGTTAGAGTTATGATATGCCGGGTTGGTAATATCCGAAAAAGAGGTTGGTGTATAATATGGATCCTCATTAAAATTGAAAAAATTATTGTTATAGGCCATATCACACAAAGCAAAGAAAAGAAAAAAAACAAACAAAAAAGAAAAATTTCTAACCTAAGTTAGGGTAGACCTAGACCTAGACGACTCCTAACTGGTTAGACTGTCCACGGGAGGTAGGGTGTAGACTTTGACCACAAGTTAATCAGCCAGGTCGGGGCAAGAGTGGTGGGAGGTTTTCCGTCAAAGACGTTCCTTAATTAAATAACCACCACACTTCGGGCTTTCGGCCCTCAATCCCCTTCCTAGACACTGATTTGGCAGGAGTCAACTTCCAACACCGTTCCCCCTTAGGATAATCTCCTAATTGAGTCCGAGTGTCCCTAGGGCCAACGTCTACTAATTTTTAAGTTAGGCTTGGGTTAGTGAGTGCTTTGGATATGATTTTAGGCTAAGGAAGGGTGATGAAATCCCCGGCAACGGCGCCAATTTGTTGATTGAGATTTCCTGCACACGAAAATAAACAATTTTAGTTTTAAGAATAGATGTGCAAGTTCTCAATTCTAATCCGCTGTAGCAAGGCTATGCGGGTCGTGATCCTCAGGGAGGGACTGCGATGGAAGCGTTAAGCAAGTTTCTCTAAAGTTTTTATTTTTATTAGTTAAGTTAGAAAGGAAGTGGTATTTACAATGGGTCGGCAAATAAAGAATTGGGAGAAGTTATGTGATTTATTCTACAAAAATAAAAGAAAGGAAAAGAAAAGAGAGAAATACTTACTTTATTTTGGTGGGGAAAAAACGTGAAAACCTTACATGTTCTACCTTGCTTAGGAGGCGTTCAACGCATAGATCATAAACTCGAGCCCGGTCCTTGTGCACATTATATCGTCAAGCATATCAAGAACGAAGTGATGCGAAGCTTTGGAAGTGGAGAACGTTTCATGAACTATCGTTGGCTCTCACGTAGCTTAGTTATACTTGCTTGGAATTCACTTGCATGTTCATCAATCAGCCACAAAGAGATCACAGAGAAAAAGAAATAGAAAACAAAAGGAAAAGTAAAACACAAGAATAATAAACAAAAGAAAAATATTACCTTTATTCATGAATACAATGGCCGAGAAGAGGAAGATACATCGGTGTCACGCTCAATATAAACCTCTCTCTCTTTTGAAAATAAAAAGAAACCCTAATTACAAAACTAGAAGAAAGAACGAAACTAAACCCTAGCTTTTGGCCCTTTGCTAGACGCTGGACGCTCTGTACGTTGAACTGCAGGGGGTATTTATAGGTGCAGAAGACCGAAGAGTCCCGGATGAAGTTGCCACGAAATCTGGTATCCAGATAACATCAAATTGCCGCAAAATTGCGGCTTTTGCCGCAATTCTGCGGCACTACAGTAGCTTCTGGCCACGCGCTTTGGCGCGTGGCCTCTCCTGGTCCGTCCATCTGGGCGCCTGCTTCTGGAAGTGTGATCCTGGCTCTTTATGTTGGGATTTCGAGATAACTTAGTAATCAAGTTATCTAGATCTTAAAATCTCCCAATCTCTTTTAAACGAATTTCCTTATCTCTGCACTCTTATCTTTGGCTTTCAACCTCATCTGCAAGTGTTTAGGGTTGGATAGAAGTCTATCCTTCCCTCATCTTTAATATTTACAACTTTAGCCCTTGTATATTTGCACTTTGACAATCTAATTTTTGCACTTTGACTCTTGGGCTTCAAATATGGGCTTAGATCTGGGCTTTTGGGCTCTTTAAGCTTTATTTATTATTAAATAATAATTCGAGGCCTGCACACAATAGATTACAAATTATTAATAAATGTGCAGAATTAAATGAATAAATATGAAAATGTGATGGTAAATATGATAATAAAAATGCACTTTTCACTACCAATCACAAAATTTTGATTGATTGAGTTTTTTCCTGCACACAAAATATAGTATTTTAGTTTTAAGAATAGATGTGCAAGTTCTCAATTCTAATCCGCGGTAGCAAGGCTATGCGGGTCGTGATCCTCAGGGAGGGACTAGCGATGGAAGCGTTTGTAAGTTTTACTCTAAAAATTATTTATTTTTATTATTAGAGTTGTATTTACAATAAAGTGGGAGAAAAGAATTAGAGAGATGAGTTATGATTTAATCTACAAAAAGAAAAGAAAAGAAAAGAAAAGAAAAGAAAAGAATACTTACTTGAGTTTGGTTGAAGAAAAACGTGAAAACCTTACATGTTCTACCTTACTTAGGAGGCGTTCCACGAATAGATCATAAACTCGAGCTCAATCCCTGTGCACATTATATCGTCAAGCATATCAAGAACGAAGTGATGCATAGCTTGGAGGAGAACGTCTTCAGGAACTATCGCTGGTTCTCACATAGCTTAGTTATACTTGCTTTTGGAATCCACTTGCATGTTCATCAACAACCACAAGAGATCACAGAGAAAAAGAAAGGAAAACAAAAAGAAAAATAAAATATAAGAACAATGAACAAAAGAAAAATAATTACCTTTATTGCTTTAATCAATGGCAGAGAAGAGAAGATACATCGGTGTCACGCTCAACATAAGCCTCTCTCTCTCTTGAAAATAAAAAGAAAAACCTAACTACAACCTAGAAGAAGACTAAAACCTAGCTTTTTGGCCCTTGGCTCGCCTCTGGACGACTCTGTACGTTGCACTGCAGAGGGTATTTATAGGTGCAGAAGGCCGAAGAGTCCCGGATGAAGTAGCCCACGAAAGTTGGTCCATGATGTCATTAACTTTGCCGCAGAAACTGGGATTTTGCCGTGGAATTGCGGCATTTCTAGGGAATCTGGCCACGCGCTTTGGCGCGTGGCTTCTTCTGGTCCGTCCATCTGGGCGCTTGCTTCTGGAAGTGTGATCCTGGCTCTTTATTCTGGATTTTCGAGATAACTTAGAAATCAAGTTACCTTGATCTCAAATATCCCAAATCTTTTATCCACGAATTTCCTTCTTATCTTTGGCTTTTATGCTCATCCTGCAAGAGTTTAGGGTGGGTAGAATTCTATCCTTCCCTCATCTTTAATAATTGCAACTTTAGCCCTTGCATAATTGCACTTTGACAATCTGCTATTTGCACTTTGACTCTTGGGCTTCAAATATGGGCTTTTGGGCTTCATTAAGCTTTATTTATTATTAAAATAATAATTCGAGGCCTGTACACAATAAATTATAAATTATTAATAATTGTGCAGAATTAAATGAATAAATATGAAAATGTGATGGTAAATGTTATGATAAAAATGCACTTTTGACTACCAATCAAGCCCCTATTGGGCTGAACAAGAACTAAGTAGAGCCGAATATGGAAAAGTCGAGGAGAAAACGTGATTTTCAAGAGTCAGGAGCAGTATTATAAGGTTTATATATACAATTACTATAAATTAACCATATTTCTAGTCTTAATTAGGAAGTTTGAATAAAACTTAAACTTTCAAGCCTGATTGGCCTGAATTAGGCCTTATGCGAGACGAATAGGGCCTAAACGGTGAGAAAACATAGTTTTTAAGAGATAGGAGTAGTATTATATAGTTTCTGTAGGCCTTATAAGAGCTGAGTAGGGCCTAAACAGTGAGAAAATATGTTTTTCAAGAGCCAATAATAGAATTACATAGTTCTATGCACAATTTCAACTAATTAGCATAATTTCAAGTCTTAATGGGTGTTTGACCAAAAGTCAAATTTTAAGCCCCGAGTGGCTTGAATTAGGCCTTATAAGAGCCGAATAGGGCCCAAACAATTAGAAAACGAGCTTTTTAAGAGTCAAGAGTAGAATTACATAGTTTTTATGAAAAATAATACTAATAAACCTTATTTCTTAGGTTAATTGGAAATTTTGAGTAATAGTCAAGTTTTCAGCCCCGTTTGGCCTGAATTAGGCCTTATAAGAGCCGAATTGGGTCCAAACGGTGAGAAATATAATTTTTAAGAACTTGGCGTAGTATTACATAGATTACATGAACAAAATAATACTAATAAATCTTATTTCTTATGTTATTAGGGAAGTTTGACAAATAGTCAAACTTTTATCCCAGACTGCCTTGAACTAGGGCTTATAAGAGACGAATTAGGCCCAAAAAGGGAGAAAACGTGAGTTTCAAGAGCCGGAAGTAGTATTACATAATTTCTATATACAATTAAAACTAATTAACCTTATTTCAAGTCTTAATTGGAAAGTTTGATCAAAAGTCAAACTTCAGCCTCAATTGGCCTGAATTAGGAGTTATAAAAGCAGAATACATAACGAGGAGAAAACGTGATTTTCGAGAACCGAGAGTAGTATTACATTATTTTTATGTACAAATACTAATAATTAACCTTATTTCTAGTCATATTTGGGAAGTTTGACTGAAAGCCAAACTTTCATCCCCGATTGGCCTGAACTAAACCTTATGAGAGTCAAATAGGGCCAAACTGTGAGAAAACGTGATTTTCAAGTACCGTGAGTAGAATTACATAGTTTTTTTTATACAAATACTACTAATTAACCTTAATCATGTGTTTGTTGACACTTAAAAAAGACAAGATTCTCATCGGTCCGAACAATGTCTAAACTTGTTGACATTTACAAAAGACAAGTGACAGACGAGCTGAAGACCAGTTTTCACCCATCTCCGAGGGACAAGGAAGCAACTTGGACTCCACTGATCCAGCAAGCAGACAGTGAACCCGGATTGTTTCTAAACAGACCTCAGCAGGTCTAAGGTGCTAGCACTTAGCATCGCATGAGCCCAAAGGGATAGCCTCGATTGAGAGGCTAATATCACCCAACTTCGCCTTGAAGTCATCCAAAGCCTCGCCAAGAAGCTAACTCGCAAATTTCGCCACAGAGGACTTCCAGCTCCGCCAAAGGGTTTCTTTCGGACTTCGCCAGAAACCGTCTCTAGCTCTGCTATGAGCTCAATGCTGACAGCTCCGCTATT
The DNA here is from genome assembly GCA_038442645.1 of Agave tequilana. NCBI lineage: Eukaryota > Viridiplantae > Streptophyta > Magnoliopsida > Asparagales > Asparagaceae > Agave > Agave tequilana. Next base: position 34,652 of record JAVJIF010029185.1, on the reverse strand, counting down.
GGTCTACTATGGTCAACCTTTGACCAATCAAATCTCCGGATGAGATCGGATCCAATCAGATCAAATCCAATTAAGATCAAATCAGAGATCAAATTTAGCAGTTGATTGCTATAATTTCTTGACTCTCCTAAAACGAGTAAGAAGATCAGGGGAAATCCTCCAACGATATGGAAAGGATCAAGAGGATCAACCGACCTGCCAATTCTAGCTTCGCAGAAGCTGATCCTAGCCTCGCAGCAAGGCTACTTTCCAGATTTAAACAGATTCGATTCAATCTGTTTCCATATTTTCAAGGGACGATTATACCCTTGCTCTCCCTATAAATAGCCCACCGGGGTACAAGGAGAGAGGATCGGAGAAAAAGAGGACTCCACAAGCAAAGGCTTCTTCACGACGCACCGTGCGCTCTCGAATTCAGAGACCTTATAGAGAATTGCTTTCTCTATCCAGGGTGTTGATACCCTAACATCGTCCTTCTTCTCAAGGAATCTCCGGAACCAGGCGAGAAGGAATTCCTTATTGAAGGCGATTATGAGAAGCAGCAAGAGGGTTCTACCAACCTTCTATTCTCTGATTCCCGGAACCAGGCGAGAAGGGAATCTCATCGCTCGCATCGTCAAAGGGACAAAGTGGTCGCGCGCTGACCAGACTCCTATCGGCACACTTCTCCAGAATCTCTGAGGAGATCTACTTGTAATCTTTTTAAAAATACTTGTAATTTAGCTCCTCAAACTCTTTTTTGTAAGTTTTCCCCCTTTGCAAACATAATGGAAAACAAGATGGCGACTCCGCTGGGGAAGAAATTCTCCACTGCCGAGAATCAAGTGTCGCAATGCGACGAACAGACCTTCGGGTCTAACTCTGAATTCAGAAAAGCCGGTGCAGCCAGAGCCCCTCTGGCTAAATCTTCAAGGAAAGTCTCTGCGGAGACAGAAAAGGTTCTATGCGAACCTACTGCGGTTATTTGGCGCAACAAGGAAGCATGTCCGCAGTCTGATTCCTTCACTTGTGAGAACTTGGTGGTTCAGTTCGATCAAGGAAGATTTGAAGAAGTCCTCTCTGGTGTTGACACTTAAAAAAGACAAGATTCTTATTGGTCCGAACAATGTCTAAACTTGTTGACATTTACAAAAGACAAGTGACAGACGAGCTGAAGACCAGTTTTCACCCATCTCCGAGGGATAAGGAAGCAACTTGGACTCCACTGATCCAGCAAGCAGACAGTGAACCCGGATTGTTTCTAAACAGACCTCAGCAGGTCTAAGGTGCTAACACTTAGCATCGCATGAGCCCAAAGGGATAGCCTCGCTTGAGAGGCTAATATCACCCAACTTCACCACAGGGGACTTCCAGCTCCGCCAAAGGGTTTCTTTCGGACTTCGTCAGAAGCTGCCTCTAGCCCCGCTACGAGCTCAATGCGGACAGCTCCGCTATTGGTCTGCTATGGTCAAGCTTTGACCAATCAAATCTCCAGATGAGATCGGATCCAATCAGATCAAATCCAATTAAGATCAAATCAGAGATCAAATTTGGCAGTTGATTGCCACAATCTCTTGACTCTTCTAAAAACGAGTAAGAAGATCAGGGGAAATCCTCTAACGATATGGAAAGGATCAAGAAGATCAACCGACCTGCCAATTCTAGCTTCGCAGAAGCTGATCCTAGCCTCGCAGCAAGGCTACTTTCCAGATTTAAACAGATTTGATTCAATCTGTTTCCATTTTTTTCAAGGGACGATTATACCCTTGCTCTCCCTATAAATAGCCCACCAGGGGTACAAGGAGAGGCAGGCATACGGACGCACGAGAATCGGAGAAAAAGAGGACTCCACAAGCAGAGGCTTCTTCACGACGCACCGTGCGCTCTTGAATTCAGAGATCTTTTTAGAGAATTGCTTTCTCTATCCCAGGGTGTTGATACCCTAACATCGTCCTTCTTCTCAAGGAATCTCCGGAACCAGGCGAGAAGGAATTCTTAATTGAAGGCGATTTTGAGAAGCAGCAAGAGGGTTCTACCAACCTTCTGTTCTCTGATTCCCGGAACCAGGCGAGAAGGGAATCTCATCGCTCGCATCGTCAAAGGGACAAAGTGGCCGCGCGCTGACCAGACTCCTATCGGCACACTTCTCCAGAATCTCTGAGGAGATCTACTTGTAATCTTTTTAAGAATACTTGTAATTTATCTCCTCAACCCTTTTATTGTAAGTTTTCCCCTTTGCGAATATAATGGAAAACATCTGGGGGTGGCCCAATGCTTCGAGCACGGAAGCATAGGAAGGTTTCCACGGCCAAGGTTTCAAAGCAGAAACCGGAAGCAGAATTCTACGAACACCCCTCAGCCTCGCGTGTGGCTAATCAGGTTCCTTGCGAACCTAAATCTCCTCTGCCAAGGCGAGTATGGAAGCCTAAACAGAAGTCTCCAACCGAAGCTTCAGGCGTAGCTATGCCTAAATCGCGCCTCTCTCGCGAAGAAAAAGGCAGGATGCCTGTCTGCTCCGATCATAAAGTTACGACGGCAATCATACCGTCGTCCAATTTAAAAGCAGCAATGCCTCGCGCCGGCCTCGTTCTCACGAGCGAAGCTACTATACCACAGCGTACGCGCAGGGTCCATGACCGCGAAGCTGAAGCCAAAGTACTATCTAAGGCTAGTTGCCTTCGCAGCAGCATAGTGAGTAAAGCAACACAGCGTGCTCCGCTTTCCAGTGCGTCAAGCACTAAGCTCACGCCTGATGGCGAAGCTAGAACCAAAGCACTATTCAGTGCTAATCCCATCTGCAGGGATAAAAGAAGTAGGACATCGTCCTATGTGCGATCCAAAAGAGCCTTTGCGCTCGATTGCAGAGACCCAACAGGGTCTGATTTGAGGAAATTGTTGACGGATAGACAAACCTCTTCCCCCTGTTGTCAACAAGTGGGATGTCAGCTGGTGACACTCCACTCGGTCCATTGCCAGCTGGGACCAATCCCCGCCACGCCTCCAAGACGACGGTCAGTTTTTGATCGGCTATCGGTACAGGCCCCGAGGAAACACTGCAAAAGGAGCACCTCACGAGATCCAGCCTCCGCATCCGTCAACATGACCGGAAGAGGACGAGAGTCCCCAGATCCAGATTATAGCCCAGGCTTAGGCGAAGTCTTGGTGCATGAAGAAGGTGTTTTCCGAAACACCAGATCCAGGGTGGCAATACCCTACACTTATGAACAGCCTTCTTCCTCGACAGCCCTAGCCTCGCAAGAACCCAGAAGATTACTCCAGTCATCAGACAAAGAAGATGATGAAGATAGTGGGTACGCCTCTTCGGCGACAGTTAGTTCGGTGCGAACAGACAGAGCATCAGTCAATATGGCTGATAATGCTAACGACGACCTTCGTTGGCGCCTGGAAGCCCAGGAGCAAACTTTCAGAACCCAGCAAGAGGCTCTGGATAACATTCAACAGATGCTCGCTCAACTCCTCAGTAACCGGAATAACAATGATGCCGGGAGCAATCACGATGAGGAGGAACACTTCAGCAATGAGCAACCAAAGCCAGAGAAATCCAAGGAGGGTTCTTCCTTAGACGCCGAAATCCTTAAGGGCCTCCAGGCTCAAATCGCATCCCTAGCTCAGAGGGATGAATTAAAGAAGGTAGGGGCAGTCCATCCTTATCCGCCAGAGTGGGATTCGGTGCCATATCCACCGAAGTTCAAACCACCAACGTTGCATACCTATGACGGAAAGAGCTCGCCAAATTAGCACATCTACTATTTCCGGTCTCAGACTGGTAATGTTATAAGCAATGACGCCATCATGGCTGGCTATTCATTGGCACCTTAAAGGGGGTGGCATTTGACTGGTTCCGAAGTCTTCCCCCGGGCTCTATCAACTCCTAGATCGACCTGGAAACTCGGTTCCTCTCTCGTTTCTATGAGGACGATACTGAAGTAACCATGGACAAGCTCCTCTCCACTGTGCAGAGGAAGGGCGAATCTATCCGTGACTACATTGAACGGTTCAAAAATTTATCCTTGATGTGCCCAGCAGGGATGCCATTACCCATGCTCTTACAGACATGCAGGCACAACTTCTTAGACCAAGTGGAAGTTCGCATGGGGGCTGTCAAAGCCCACACTTGGATGGAATTGGTCGAACAAGCAGAGATAGCCGAGAAGTCGGCTAAAAAGTTCGAACCATCCGCCCCTAGAGGCAAGTGGGGGATGAACAACAAAGGGCGTAGCGACCTACCGTAATCTTCTCAAGCTAAAGGCAAAGAGACTATGTCTGTGGAGTTATCCGGAGATGTGCAGTCGAAGGCCAAGAAGAGCGGCTTCAACAATCAGGAGCCTAAGTTCCCTCCAAAGCAGTACTCCTTCAAAGACGATCAGGTGGTCACGATATTCCATCTGCTCCACAAAGGGAACAAAATGAAACTCCAGATGCTCGGCGTCCCAATGAGATAGGGCGCACAAACGACCCTAAATACTGCCTCTACCACAGGATGATCCACCATCCTACTGACAAGTGCTATGTCCTCAAAGATAGAATCCAAGCCTTGGTCGACGCCGGGGTTCTGACATTGAAGACAGAACAGAAGAAAGTCACTGCCAATATGGTGACTCTTGAGTTCGGCAGCATCCAAAAGGTCACAGTTCCTGACGGGACTTATTCAGTCCCTGCTCCACAGTTGAAAGTCAAACATCCTCCAGCTATAGCTCAAGATAATAAGGGTCTTGTTCCCTTAACATTGGAGACAGGAGAAGTCATGTGGATACACCCAGACCTCGTCCAAGACGTACAGCGGGATTCAAAGAAGCCCAAGTCAAAGGGCAAGTCTTGCAATGTCATCTCCATCCTGCCAGACGACGGCAATCTTACGTCAGCTTCCCTCAGTGATTCAGAAGGAGAAAAGCATGCTTGCACAACGCAGGCCGACGTACCTCAGCCGACGGGGACCCGATCCGAAAAATCATACTTAAGGCAGTATGAAAAGTCTACTGACGAGACACAACAGCAAACGACGTCAGCACAAGTGCCAGCATCCACTCCAATCCCAACCAAGGGAAAAGAGAGACCTAAGGAGGTACGATTCGACCACGTGTTGAAGAAACAACCAGGCCAAGGGTTTAATACGCCCTTTCGGTTTGACATATTGGCTCAGCTGGCCAATATCCCAGCTCGTATCACAATACATGAGCTCCTTCGTCTCTCAAAAGAGACAAGAGAAGCACTCAGGGACGCGCTAGCCAATTCAGAATCCTTTCTGACATGCATGCCTGAGATCCCTAACGACGACGTTCAGTCTCCTTGCCCAGAATGTCATCATGCACAATCAAAGGTGCCCGCTATTACCTTCACAGCGGAAGATATGCTTCTCAAGGACAACAAGCACGATCGACCTCTGTACTACACCAGATATATCGGTTCAACGTGCATTGAAAGAATACAAGTTGATCCGGGGTCCGCACTCAGCATCATCCCCAAAAGGCTTCTCTACTTCCTCGGCATACCGCTGTACAGGTTGTCCGCAGCCACTACTACAATATACGGTTTCAACGCCGGGAGCAGTAATCCACTGGGGAAAATTCGACTCCGTTGCAGAATCGGGAGCCTGAAGTCAGAAGTGACATGCTATGTCATTGACGCTGACACATCATATAACCTGCTGCTGGGACGGCCATGGATCCATGCCAACTGGATCGTTCCCTCTACCCTGCACCAATGCTTCAAATATGTTGAAGATGACGCGACAGTACAAACTGTCTTTGCTGAAAAGCAACCATGGGTGAAAAATTACTTCACTGACGCTCTCCTGTATCAAGAGGCCAGTGAAACACCTAAGAAACCATTGCCAGATGATGATGAAAGTGACAATGAGGCGGATTCAGAATTCGAAGCAGGCATGCCAGCCATTCTGATTGGTGAACCAATTATAGCATGTCTCAATAATCCCCTATGTAATACTCCTTCCGAGGATGAAGGTGAATGGGTAATTAATGATAATATTTCTTTTGATTATCCTGCGACTGTTGGACTATTTGAGTCCATTACGGATAGCTCCCTACACATGCCCTTACATAAGCCAAGTGCGTCCAGTACACCCATGGAATCCGCAGAAGGAGCCGTCTTGGTGATCCCGCCATCCAAAGAAGGGCAGTTACTGATAATCTTCGGTAGAACCCAACCACGGGGACCCATGGTCGCAGACTCAAGTTCAGATTCAGACACTCCATAATTCTTTCATTACGCGCGGCCAGCGCGCCATATTATGAAGAAAATGGGGTACGACTTGAACCATGGAGCAGGCCTGAATTTTGGAAAAGGAAGGCGCAGTTTGATGCGAAACTTTGTGCCTAAAGGGAAGCCTACAAATTACTATAATAGTACACGCAGGGGGTTGGGATATGTTACACCCACATCGTCAGCAACGGTTCAATTCAAAGACGATGAACCAATCCCATCACATTCAGCTTCGTCCTCCGAGTGGGACTCAGACGTCAGTGTGGGAATGATGTTCGAAAACCTCACCGTCAATATGACCTCAAGCAGTCAATTGGAGCCCGCAGAAACCATTGATGAGGAACCATGGGCCCAACAATTAGACCTCCAATGGGAAAAGCGATTCGAACTACGCGAACCGCCTACTGAAGACAAGGTGAGGCAGGTCAACTTAGGTAATCAAGACCACCCTAAGCCCATCTTTATAAGTGAAAGCCTATCACTTATAGAAAAGGAAGAATTGATAATGCTCATAAAAGAGTATATAGATGTCTTCGCATGGAGCTACGAAGATATGCCCGGACTTGATCCGCAGGTCGCCATGCACCGTCTGAACATCAAGCCCGACGTCAAGCCAGTCAAGCAGCAACAACGTCGGTTTCGCCCAAACATTATGGAAGCTATTGAAGCCGAAGTTCACAAGCTCATCGCATGTGGCTTCATCCGGGAGGAACAACATCCAGATTGGGTAGCCAACATCGTCCCCGTCCTCAAAAAGAACGGGAAAATACGGATCTGCATCGACTACCGTGATCTCAATACGGCCTGTCCCAAAGACGAATTCCCATTACCCATCACCGACGTCATGATCGACAACACATGCGGGTTCGAAAGAATGTCTTTCATGGACGGCTTTTCAGGGTACAACCAGATTAAGATGTATCCCGACGACGAGAAGCATACTTCGTTCCGAACACCATTGGGGGTATACTGCTACACTGTAATGCCCTTCGGACTGAAGAACGCTGGAGCAACCTATCAGCGGGCAATGAGTACAATCTTCCGCGATCATCTCTGAAAAACGGTGGAGTGCTATGTCGGTGACATTGCCGTCAAAAGCCGCAACAAGAATGAACATCTTCGCGACCTGAGAACGATGTTCGACATAATGCGGGCTCATCAACTGAAAATAAACCCGACAAAATCCTTCTTGGGAGTGTCAAGTGGCAAGTTCCTTTGGTTTATTGTCACATCAAAAGGGATTCATCTTGACCCAGACAAAGTCAAAGACATTCAGAGTATGCATCCACCGAGGAATCTCAAAGAGCTCAGAGGCTTGCAAGGTAGACTGGCTTATATTAGAAGATTCATCGCAAATCTCTCAGGCCGCTGTCAGCCGTTCACCTGACTCATGAAAAAGGGTGTTTCCTTCGTATGGGATCAAGCTTGCCAGGAAGCTTATGAAGACATCAAGATGTACCTCACAAAGCCTCCAGTCTTAGTGGCCCCTACATCAGGGAAACCATTCTTGCTTTATGTAAAAGCTATGGACTACTCCCTCGGTGCCCTCCATCGATTTGGTGTCCCTAGGCGGATCATCCACGACAATGGTCCCCAATTCATAAGCCAAGTATTCTATCGGTTCTGCGATAAATACCGAATTCAGAATGTGGCTTCAACTGCCTATAATCCCGCCGCTAACGGTTTGGCGGAAGCATTCAACAAAACGATCATCAAGCTACTCAAGAAATTCGTCTCCTCGAATAAGCGAGATTGGGACGAAAAACTTGGTGAATGTCTTTGGGCCTACCGGACCACGGTTCGGACACCGACAGGCAATACGCCTTTTTCCCTGGTATATGGGTGCGAAGCAGTCATCCCGTTGGAAATCCAGATGCCATCATTGCGAGTCGCTCTGACCACCAAGAGCACATCAGAGGATAATGATCGATTGCGTCTTCAAGAGCTCGAAGCCTTAGATGAGAAGCGGCTACAAGCTCAGCAGCATATCGAGCTATATCAAGCTCGAATCTCAAAAGCCTTCAATAAGAAGGTCAAACAGAGAGTCTTCCAAAAAGGAGACCTGGTTCTAGCCGTCAGACGACCAAGATTATGACGCACAAGACCAAAGGCAAATTTCAGCCTAAATGGGAAGGACCGTTTGTAATAGAAACAGTCTATTCAAACGGACCATACCGCCTCATGACTTCAGATGGCGACCTACTCATGATGCCGATCAATGGCAAGTTCTTAAAGAAGTATTATCCTTAATCAAGGATCCTTCTCATGATCAAGTTAACATTACACCTCTGATCAAGATCTCTGTGTCCAATGTACACACAAAGAGAGCTTTTTTCTTCCTCCAAGCGAGATAATACAACCGTAAACTAGTAGGAACCTGGTCACGTACTGGCTGTCCCGAAGGAGAATCAAGGTTATGCATATATTGACCAGATAATCCAATATCCTTAACGATTAAGGACAGAGGAAAATGTTGGCTTTTAAGTCCAACATAAGTCCTCGATAACTCATCATGCTGAGGGGAATAGCATGGCTAGCCCAATTCAAACGGTAGTTGGTAAAGGCATATCAAACCCGTTGACAGCTGGGAGTTTGCTAAAAATCCTAAGGGACCTGTTCCCGTTTGATTCCCTCTCCAAAATCACTTACCAATTCTCATCCATAGAATGGTAAGACCACATATGCATCTCGCTGTTACGTTAACATTAAACCTATGACAGTGATTCCCTCGTTTCTCCCTGTGAAAACGAGATCTCCAAAATCACTTACCAATTCTCATCCATAGAATGGTAAGACCACATATACATTTCGCTGTTACGTTAACATTAAACTTATGACAGTGATTCCCTCGTTTCTCCCCGTGAGAACGAGACCTCCAAAATCACTTACCAATTCTCATCCATAGAATGGTAAGACCACATATAAATTTCACTGTTACGTTAACATTAAACCTATAATAGTGATTCCCTCGTTTCTCCCCGTGAAAACGAGACCTTTTTCAAATTTCATTCTAATCTTGAACTTGGTGGCGTCTCAATTGGTTATGTCATTGCGACCTCTGAACCAGCAGACATCCAAGTCTCAATTTCGATACTTATTGACATTTACAAAAGATAAGTATCACCAACCTTGAGCTTGGTGGCGTCTCAATCGGTTATGTCATTGCGACCTCTGAACCAGCAGACATCCAAGTCTCAATTTCGAGCTTGTTGACATTTACAAAAGACAAGTCTCAACCCTGAGCCCTGTTGACATTTACAAAAGACAGGTCTCGATACTTATTGACATTTACAAAAGATAAGTATCACCAACCTTGAGCTTGGTGGCGTCTCAATCGGTTATGTCATTGCGACCTCTGAACTAGCAGACATCCAAGTCTCAATTTCGAGCTTGTTGACATTTACAAAAGACAAGTCTCAACCCTGAGCCCTGTTGACATTTACAAAAGACAGGTCTCGATACTTATTGACATTTACAAAAGATAAGTATCACCAACCTTAAGCTTGGCGGCGTCTCGATCGGTTATGTCATTGCGACCTCTGAACCAGCAGACAGCTAAGTCTCAACCCCGAGCCCTGTTGACATTTACAAAAGACAGGTCTCGATACTCGTTGACATTTACAAAAGATGAGTATCACCAAATTCTGAAGCTTGGCGGCGTCTCGATCAGTTATGTCATTGCGACCTCTGAACCAGCAGACAGCTAAGTCTCAACCCCGAGCCCTGTTGACATTTACAAAAGACAGGTCTCGATACTCGTTGACATTTACAAAAGACGAGTATCACCAAATTCTGAAGCTTGGCGGCGTCTCGATCGGTTATGTCATTGCGACCTCTGAACCAGCAGACAGCTAAGTCTCAACCCCAAGCCCTGTTGACATTTACAAAAGACAGGTCTCGATACTTATTGACATTTACAAAAGATAAGTATCACCAATTTTGAGCTTGGTGGCGTCTTAATCGGTTATATCATTGCGACCTCTGAACCAGCAGACAGCTAAGTCTCAATTCCGAGCCCTGTTGACATTTACAAAAGACAGGTCTCATCTTACGATCCAACAAGGACCGATCTCGGGCTTGATGGCGTCTCGACCAGTTATGTCATTACGACCCCTGAACTGACAGATACCCAAGTCTCATCATCCAGCCCAACAAGGACTATGTTCTCAAGAAATTGCAATACAATTTGGAACCGCAATTCAGAAAGAAGAACAAGATTGGAGATTCGACAAAAGAAGAAAAAATTTTCATTCACTCCAAAAGGATAAAGTACATGGAGCTACAGGCGCACACTGTAAGATCTGAGCCGCTCTCCAAGGGAGTCCAGCCTCGTCTGAAATCACCTAGAGGGGGGGGTGAATAGGTGATGGCTATATGATAATGGCAATTATGCGGAATTTAAAATTTAACTCTAATAATTATCACAATACAAATACTTGCAAGAATTAAACAAGGTAAAGGTGCAAGTAATTAAAGAGATAGAGTTAGAAGAATTTGAGCAAACGCAAACACGCCGATATGTTTCCGAGGTTCGAGCCACGCTCTACGTCCCCGCCTTCACACTTGAAGGATTTTCACTATTGAGGATCCCACCGGATCAACAATACAAGGACAACACTTGTCCGTCTCCCGTGATGACACTTCACCACCTTGAGCACACTAGCTCGCCTTGAGGCCGATGCCTCTACAACTTCACTCAATTACAATGGAAGTGATCACACTAGACCACTTTACAAAAGAGCTCACTAAGCACAATCCTAGAACCAAATAGGAGAGTTAGAGTATGGGATTGTGTAGTGCAAAGCTAGAGAGAAGTAGAGGAATAGGCTCCAAGAAAGGTGATGGAAATTTAGGCTTTGGAGAGAAAAATCTTTTCTTTTGAAAACTTTGGAAATCTTTGAAACTCTTGTAAAATTGCACTTGATAGCTCTAAAATCATTAGTCATTTCATATGAAGTGACCACCTATTTATAGGGGTCAAAAACTGCTCAAGAGATTCGTTGGAGACAAATCCCTAAAGTCAAAAAGTCAGAAAAATAGCTGTTGAGTCTGTCAGAACTTTTGACAGACTACCGGTCGACCGGGTCGGTCGACCGCCAACGGTCGAAAATCCGACCGTTGGGACTCACCGGTCGACCGGGTCGGTCGACTGGCAATTTCCAGAGAGCAGCAGGTTGGGGCCGGTCGAGTATCGGTCGACTCCCGGTCGACTGATACGCACATGCACATTTGTGCATGTCGGTCGAGTGCCGGTCGACTGCCGGTCGACCGGTCACTGAGAAATTCTGAAAAATCAGAACTTCCAGGACCTGGACAATTTGGATTTAGGTTTTGGGTCTTGGATAAAATATTTTGGTCTTGAAAAATCATAGAGTATGAGCATGTGTCATACTACTATCAAGGTAAAATACTTGGTAAAAATTCTTTTGATAAAAACTTGATTTTCAATGAAATGTTTTTCCAAAAACTAGTCTCTCTAAAAATCATATTTCCAAAATAGATATGTTCAACTAAAACTGAGTTTGGAAATAGAAATAGAAAGTATTTTGAAGCCATAAATCACTCTAGAAAATGTGTGTGTGTGATATCCCATATCTCTACTTCTACTATTTAGTTTTGACAAAAATTCTAAAACAAAATAGACAAAATACAAATCTTGGATTCTTTAGCAAGTCTTGATCTTCTTCTTGAACTTTTCTTCAACGCAAATTCCGAAGCTTCCTATGTGCTTTAGCTTGGGAATGCAAATGTTGGGCGAACTCCAAAAGTGTGAGTCTTTTAGCGGAGTCGTCAAAATCTGCTTCTTTGAACCTGAAATACTTTTAAAACAAGATTATTAAATACATAACTAAATACGTTTTGCTATCATCAAAATAACCGGGATAATGGCCTTTGGGCCAACAATCTCCCCCTTTTGATGATGGCAAAACATATGTAGTTATCACATAATATTTTGGGTAGAGTCTTCAAATGAAACTCCCCCTCAACACAAGCATATATAAAAATCATACTCAGGCATATTATCACAATTGATAAATCATAAACATCATATATCCATGCCCATAGAAAATATCAACTACACATGTCATATCATAGATAAAGGAAATGAGTCTCAACATGACATAAATACATAACACAAACAATACATGTCCACAACAAAAAAAAATAAAAGGTGTCCAACACAACAAAATAAGTCAAGTACATAACAAAATGACAAAAGTGTCACACAAAATATCTCTCTCTCCAAATATCTCTCCCCCCTTTTGACATCATCAATAAAGGGGAGGTCACTCATCAGCATCACTCAGTCGCCTCGTCATCCTCCTCCTCGTCATCATCAGAGCCCTCGGCCATCGTCTGGTCATCACCATCATCTGAGGAAGAAGAGGAATCTACCTCCTCTGTATCCAAGGCATCAACTCTGGGGCGCGGTGGTGGAATAGAGACGCGAGCTCTGGGAGGGAAAGGAGGACCAGCAGCAGGGAGACGACGAGCACCCGGAGTCCCATCAGGAATGACTATGTCCATTTTTGTGAACAAAGACTGGAACTGAACATCCACAAATCTCATGGATTCAGCCATATAGGACAAGTCGTTACGGACCTCCGCCCGAAAAACAGCATCCATAGCAGCACGATCAGCCAAATCTGCACGAATTACAGAGACTTGCTCTCCGACCCAGGCCTGATGAGCCTCGATCATTGAGCGGACCTCAGAAGCAGAAGCACCCTGAAACTCAGGAGCAGGAAAAACAGGAGGTGGAGCTGGAGCTGGATCAGCTGCAGGAACAGGTGGTGGTTGCACAGCTGCGTGTCGACGCAACTGAGCTTCCATCATCTTCAAGGCAGCAGTATTGATATCAGATGAGGGTTTTGAAGGGGCTTGACCAGAGAGATCAAAATCTAAAGCCCTGAGAAGATGGGTAATGAGCATGCCATAAGGCAGACTCCTACCAGCAGTGCGAATCTGATCACCACTCATGTGAGAAGCGATCACTCGAGGGAAATTTATCTTAATGCCTTTAAGGAGGCAATAGATAATCAGGGGAACAGGACCTCGAGCATGACTGAATTCACCGGATTTAGGCACGATATTATGAAAGATAATCTTAGCAAGGACCTGAGATTGGAGGGAATACTGACTTACAATCTCATTCCTCACTAGATCGGGATTGTCATCCTGGTGAATGAGAGTGGATGCGGTGAGCGAAGACTCACCCTCCGGATATTCAGGAAAATCATGTAGGTCATAAGAGTAAACATCTATTCCATCAGTGGAAAGATGAAGAATCCTAGCAAACTGACCTAGGGAAATGTTTATGTCCCTACCCATCACACGGGAGATGATCCGGTTCCCACTAAATTCAAAATTGGCATAGAAATAGGGAACCAAAGAAGTGTAAACCTTCTCCCTGATGGAGAGAAAATCCACAAGATTGTTGGTACGGAGTATGTGGGGATATCGAGGTGTTCAAAATCATGGATAGCCACAAACCTACCCGAAATAGTGTTCCTAGGGGCTAGATGTGTGTAACGGTCAGAGGCAAGATCGTTACGCAACAAGGGATCAGTCCTAGGGGCTTGAGATGAGGATTGGGCAATGCCCTTTCCCTTCTCAGAACGATGTCTTTTAGGAGCCATGACAAAAAACAAATTTTTAGGGTTTTTGCAGGTAAAGGCACGATCTAGATGATTAATCAACCTAATATGAAGACAAAAGAAGTGATATATCTAAGCTAGAAAGGAAGAACAAGTGAAAAATCCGAAATTTTTACCTTTGGAAAAAACTGAAACCCTAGCTTGAAAACCCAGAAATTCTGAAAATCTGATGGACGGATCGGCTTGAGATTGAAGATCTGAATTAGGAATGAGGAGTTTGAGATGGGTTTTGAAGGAATTTTAGATCGGATGGATGGATTAGAAGTTGGAAATATTGAGAGGGGGGAGCTCCTGCGGGTCGCTGAGAGGAAAAGTGAGAGAGAGAGCGAAACAGTGAGGAAAAAGTCCAAATATACGCCAGAATACGACTATCGGTCGACTGGGATTAAGGAACCGGTCGACCGAAAAGATACAGAGAGTCACGCATCTTGATCGGTCGACTGGTCCTATAACAACAGTCGACCGGTAGCACAAAAAAATACAAAATTTTTCTTCTCAGACAGAGCCGGTCGACTGGGGTTAGGGGCCGGTCGACCGGTAAGTCTGAAAATTCTGCTACCAGATTCTGACCAAAAAAAAATTTTAAATAAAAATTATAACAAATAAAAAAATATGTTATATAATAACATACAGGGATATAACAATCAGTTTTAAAAAATCTTCATTTAGAGATCATATCAACAAAACTTCACACAAAATGATTTAATTTTATTTTACAAATTTAAACAAAGATTTAAAGATGTTGAAGCCGAATACCCAGTGACGGGTTCTGAACTTCATCCTCTTGATTCCTCTTGAATGAGTTGAGGTGCGCAATTGCCATCTTTAAGGTATTTGTTCAAATATGAAAATTTTCAAAAAGTTTTATTTTATTTATGAAAATAGGTCTATATGTATACAAGTATATAATTACAACATCTAAACTATACATGTAGATACACTATCTAACAAAATGGACATGTGGACAAGTATGACATAAGGCATAACAATACAAGATATGAAAATTATCACAAGGCATGTACACAACATGATAGAAAAGTAGTTCTATATAGGCATGTATCAATGGAATACAAAAGCAAACTATCAATTCTATACACATGTATACATTACCAAAAATCAACAACTATTTTAAAATGGAGATATTACCAATTTAGGGGCAATCTCCAAAAATAGGTGCCTCCACGATAGCGATGCAAACTAGATTTGAACTTGTGAGCTTAGTTGCATCTACCACCCGGGCACCGTCTCCCCCTAAGTCTTGGAGGAAGTAGATCCACCTGTGTCACCTACATTTGGAGGATCTTTTGGTACCCAAATCTTTGAGGGTCCTTTAGGGTTAGTACCGGGGCGAACCCAAACATATTTATTCTTAACATTATTTTTAGCATAACAAAATTTTTCTAAATGGCCTTTGCGGCCACAATGAGTGCAAACATAAATCCTACCATTACCATACATGTATGCATGCTTGTGAGTGTGAGCATGTTTCCGTGCATGTGTATGTGCATGTTGTGCATGTTCCCTTGGGGTGTTCCCTTAGGAAATTTAGAAGCTATCTTTTTCAAATCAAATGCACAATTTTTAAGTGTGGAGTCCAAAGCATCAACACGCTTTTGGATCTCAACAAAATCATTTTTATCAATTGACACTATGGTGGTTTTACCCTTATTTGCAAGTTTATATTTATCAAAATCATTTTTCAATTTTCCAAAAGAGCTAGATAAAACATCCTTTTCTTTAACAACTATTTCAACTTTATATTTTAAAGCTTCATTTTCTCTTTTTAATTTCTTATTTTGAGATTGGGAAATCTCATACCTATTTTGCAATTCTTCAAAAAATTGTGCAAGTTCATCCATAGTTAACTCATCCTCATCTAAAAAGTTTTCTAGAGTTACCTTTGGTGCATCCTCCCCATGTGCCATGAAACACATGTGCGCGGCGTCGACTTCCTCTTCGGATTCCGACTCCGTGTCATCCCAAGTAGCCACCATTGCTTTCTTCTTTCTTTGCCCGTTCTTGGATGTGGTCGCTTGTAGAGCGGGGCAATCGGCAATGAGGTGACCGATCTTCTTGCAATGGAAGCAAGGACCGGGCTCCTCTCTTTTTCTTTCAAATCTCCCTTGAGGTTTCCCTCGCCGGAAATTGCTTTGTCTTCCCTTTTTGTAAAACATCTTGCCCACCTTACGGATGAGCATGGCGAAGTCTTCATCGCACTCGTCCGATGAATCATCCTCGTCTTGAACGGTTGGAGCGGCTTTGAAGGCTATTGATTTCTTCTTGGGTGCCTCCCTTTCTTCTCGTACCTTCATCTCCATCTCATGTGTTTTGAGATTTCCGATGAAGCCGGAGAAGTCCATCTCCTCCTTGTCATTTAGCTCCTTGAGGGTTGTCGCCTTGACTTCCCAAGCTTTGGGAAGAGCTCTAATCACCTTCCTTATCTTTTGATCGTTGTCAATCTTGTCGCCTAAGGAAGAAAGAGCATTAGTTATTTTTGTAAAGCGAGTGAGCATGTCATCAATGCTCTCATTATCAATCATGTAAAAATTCTCATATTGAGAACGTAACAAGTCAACTTTTGCTCTCTTGACTTGTGACGTTCCCTCATGAGTCACAATAAGCATGTTCCAAACTTCATATGCCGATTTACAATTAATGATGCGTGTAAGGTCATCTTCATTAAGTGCTTGTGTTAATGCATATTGTGCCCTAGCATTTGCTTCATAGTCTTTGGAAGTATCCTCGGACCATGTGCTCTCATCACTAGTTGGTTCAATGAAGTCTTTGGTAATGGCCCTAGCTACCCTAACACCTAAGGATTTCAAAAACAAGTTCATCTTGACTTTCCAAATAGGAAAGTTCAAGCCATCAAATTTGGGAGGGGATTTAATGCTAGAAAAGTCCATGGATGCCATGAATGCACAAGCAAGTAAAATGCAACAAACAACAACAAGCAAATATATAGCCAAATATATGGATCTCCCTAAGGTTGTTAGACCTAAGTTGTAGGGTTAGGCTCTGATACCAATTGAAATCACCTAGAGGGGGGGTGAATAGGTGATGGCTATATGATAATGGCAATTATGCGGAATTTAAAATTTAACTCTAACAATTATCACAATACAAATACTTGCAAGAATTAAACAAGGTAAAGGTGCAAGTAATTAAAGAGATAGAGTTAGAAGAATTTGAGCAAACGCAAACACGCCGATATGTTTCCGAGGTTCGAGCCACGCTCTACGTCCCCGCCTTCACACTTGAAGGATTTCCACTATTGAGGATCCCACCGGATCAACAATACAAGGACAACACTTGTCCGTCTCCCGTGATGACACTTCACCACCTTGAGCACACTAGCTCGCCTTGAGGCCGATGCCTCTACAACTTCACTCAATTACAATGGAAGTGATCACACTAGACCACTTTACAAAAGAGCTCACTAAGCACAATCCTAGAACCAAATAGGAGAGTTAGAGTATGGGATTGTGTAGTGCAAAGCTAGAGAGAAGTAGAGGAATAGGCTCCAAGAAAGGTGATGGAAATTTAGGCTTTGGAGAGAAAAATCTTTTCTTTTGAAAACTTTGGAAATCTTTGAAACTCTTGTAAAATTGCACTTGATAGCTCTAAAATCATTAGTCATTTCATATGAAGTGACCACCTATTTATAGGGGTCAAAAACTGCTCAAGAGATTCGTTGGAGACAAATCCCTAAAGTCAAAAAGTCAGAAAAATAGCTGTTGAGTCTGTCAGAACTTTTGACAGACTACCGGTCGACCGGGTCGGTCGACCGCCAACGGTCGAAAATCCGACCGTTGGGACTCACCGGTCGACCGGGTCGGTCGACTGGCAATTTCCAGAGAGCAGCAGGTTGGGGCCGGTCGAGTATCGGTCGACTCCCGGTCGACTGATACGCACATGCACATTTGTGCATGTCGGTCGAGTGCCGGTCGACTGCCGGTCGACCGGTCACTGAGAAATTCTGAAAAATCAGAACTTCCAGGACCTGGACAATTTGGATTTAGGTTTTGGGTCTTGGATAAAATATTTTGGTCTTGAAAAATCATAGAGTATGAGCATGTGTCATACTACTATCAAGGTAAAATACTTGGTAAAAATTCTTTTGATAAAAACTTGATTTTCAATGAAATGTTTTTCCAAAAACTAGTCTCTCTAAAAATCATATTTCCAAAATAGATATGTTCAACTAAAACTGAGTTTGGAAATAGAAATAGAAAGTATTTTGAAGCCATAAATCACTCTAGAAAATGTGTGTGTGTGATATCCCATATCTCTACTTCTACTATTTAGTTTTGACAAAAATTCTAAAACAAAATAGACAAAATACAAATCTTGGATTCTTTAGCAAGTCTTGATCTTCTTCTTGAACTTTTCTTCAACGCAAATTCCGAAGCTTCCTATGTGCTTTAGCTTGGGAATGCAAATGTTGGGCGAACTCCAAAAGTGTGAGTCTTTTAGCGGAGTCGTCAAAATCTGTTTCTTTGAACCTGAAATACTTTTAAAACAAGATTATTAAATACATAACTAAATACGTTTTGCTATCATCAAAATAACCGGGATAATGGCCTTTGGGCCAACATCGTCCTCCTGTCATCAGCAGCCTGGGCAAGCGCTTGCGACCTCAGCTCGGCCTCATTGAAATCCATTGCCTGGGTCAGACGAGCTTCAACTTCTGCCAAAGTTGCCCTCTGCGACAATCCCTGCTGTGAGAGCTCTTCATTTTGAGCCTCAAGCTGCTCAAGCCGCGCAGTTTCTTCAAGACGCACCAGTTTAGCCTTGGATAAAATAAGATTTGCTTTCCTGATCATTTCTTCAGCCTTCCCAATCTTGTCTTCAGCGTCAAGAAGAGCACTGGTGGAGGCGTCAATCGCACTCCGACCTCTGCCTGCCTTGTTTCTAAGGATTTCAAGTCAGAAGAGATAGCCTTAGCAGCCTCTTGAGCGGCGAGCCGGGCCTCGTGCTTTTGAGCGATAAGACGCGCGAGCCGCTCATCAACTAAAGACTCCAGGTCCGAGCTGCTGAGACGGCGCCATTCCTTTACATCCTTCTCAAATTCATCCACCAGGAGTTCCAAAGCAGTAGCCTGGTGATACCCCTCAAAATCCCGAATACTTTCAATGCCACGGGAGAGGACCACCTTTAACTTTGAGAACGGCATATTCGAGCCCTTCAAAACCAGGTCGATAGTTCGCCCTAATCCTTTATAAAAGCTATCGACGAGGTCACCTATGTAGTCGTTCTCAACCTCGGCCACTTCTGGTAGAGAGGTAACTTCAGAGAAATCCACCAGCCTGGTCACACTATCGTGGAAGGAGCAATGGGAACATCAACAGCAGGACAGATTGTCAGTGATCTCTACGGAGTCTTCATGGAAATCAGTGCGCTAGCCACCGCTGAGGTAGGGCTGGCAACCATCTCCTGAACAGCAGGCTCAACCACCAGAGTTGGGGAAGTAGGGCTTGTAATCACCCTCAGCTCCACACTTGGCAAAATTGTCGGCACCTCACTCGTTGATATAGTTGGGAGTGAGGACACCTCTGGAACTGCTCCCCCTTCAACCTCTGATCCTTCGGCTGACTTGGGCCGATAAGAAGGCAGGTCGCCGTACAGCGCATCCAGCACAACAGCATCAGCCGCGGCCGAAGCGCTCATGTCACCCCTTGACCCTTCGGGGGGATCTTCCGGCTCTCTTAAAGCTGATGCATCTTGAGGCCGAACACCTGTAACAAGACTGCGGTTAGTCGGGACGCTACATGCAAAAGAAGCCAAGAGGTTAGGATAATACCAAAGGATGATGTCGCCTCAAACATCTCGTCAGCCACATCAGTCTCCAGGGGCTCCATCGGAAAATTTTTGGCGGAATCGGCACGAATAGCCGGCTCGCTTTCGCTTGCCGAGTATCCTGTGGACCACCCGATAGAGCTCGATGCCTCAGGACTTCCTTTAGAAGTCCCAGCGCCCGAGGGACCAATGTCGGCCACATCACCTCCGGACTCCTCCGGACGGGCACAGGAACCAGCTTCAGCTCCATAAGTAAATAGGGGATCATAATGTTCCCCTTGTTCTCCAGCTGCCTCAGCTCCTACAATCAAGAAGAATTGATAATAAGTCAATGGGAACACACAAAAAGGCGTATTATATGGACAGGGTTAATCTTACCCAGACCCGGAGCGAATTCACCACTAGTCGGTTCAGCAACCGACGGTTCAGCCGCTAATGGGGCAGCAGGAGGAATCGCTGTAGAGGGATGACCCTCTACGACAATCGTAGGAGCTTGGCGGCGGGGCTTCTTCGCCAATGATTTCTTACGAGAGCTACCTGCACGCTTTCTTTTGAAGTGGATCTCAGAATCCTCTTCCTCCACTTCTTCTACACAACGAGAGGGAGCCGTCCCCATCACACCAGAGCCAGTTGCAGGAGTCTCAGCCCCCGCTCCCACCTCGAAGCGAGGACTCTCGGCATCTGAGGCCTCGCTGTCTTCCACAGCAACAAACTCCTCTATACCTGGAGTGCGAACCCTTTTACCTTCCCTTTTATCAGAAGCCTTCTGTCTCAGCCGCTAAGAAATTAACATCACACCAGAACTGTTCACCTTGAATTCGAGAGGTGTGGAGTTGGAAGTGGCGTACCACTGGCAAAAAACATAGGGTCATTAGGAGATTGGGATTCTTTAACGGCGTACGCAGCCGCGCCCCAGTACCGCCTGCAGTAAAGAATCGCCAGGCACGGGCCCCATCAATAAGGCTCCCCATGAAAGCCAAATTGAGATTCGGGTTGCCCACGTACAGTTGGTCATACCCAAACTAACGGGCAAACCGACTTGGAACATAGGGCTCCAGGTAGCAGGTATCCCCGCTTCTGTATAACAAATGTGAAGGCCGGATGCTGACCAACCACTCAAAAACTCCCCGGCTCAGGGACGACTGTCCCTCCCCCGCATCTTTGAGCTCTTCCCCATAGCCTGCACCCTGAATTCGGGGAAAACAGCGGAAGAGACTATAGACGTCATAGCGACGTACTAATTTACGGGCCTCAGCCACGTATTTCTTCTGCCATGAGCATCCTTCGAATTGGCGGAGGAGCGCCATTCGAACATCCTGCGGGGGATCCTCTCCAGCTTCGATTAGAGAGGACAATGCAAGGCGAACCACGCCATCAAGTAAGTATACGACAGACCTATTCTGGGGTTAGGTCCGTCGCGGGGCAAAATGGTCCCCTTTCCACGCTTCGTCGTTGGTGGCCTGCAAAAAGCCTCCGTCAATGCACGAAGGCCTCTCTGGATATAGCATACCATGGCCGAAAGAAGTCCCAGAGGACGACCATGAACCAAACGAACAGCGGGCAGCAAAACATTCGGATGAACGATGTCACCCAAAGAAGACGGCACCACGCACCTCTTCAACCAGATTGTTAAGAAGCCAGAAGTGCCTTCCGGGACATCGGCCTGCGAGCCTGATGATGGAAGCTTCGAAGAACATCACCCTGCCCATAGGGACCATCGTCTTCCTTCACAACTAGATCCCCTTGGGAGTGCTTCCGCATCCGGTCAAAGATGTCTTCATCAGCAACTCCATAGTGAGCCGCTTCAGGAGTATTCTCCATATCTGGAAACAAATAGTCTCCCTAGCTTTTCAAGCTACAGGAGGTCCCCTTATTGCCCCCATGCATACTGGAGCAAATATACAAATGGCACATTAGCTCCCTATAGGTCTCGAACAAGGCAGACTCCTGCTTCTCCAGAAGAGCCAATTCTGCCTCGCACGGGCCATACCCAACTCACCGACGGGGGTGAAGAAAGTCCCCGAAGCTGGGCAGTACAATTCAAAAATGGCGTAAAAGCACGCCACGTTCACCTCAATACCGTAGCAGGTCGCCCTGACGGCCTCGTAGAGGTTCAGCCTCTCCAAATCCCCCTCGAAATGAGCAAGGATGTAGGTAGTCAAATCCGCCCACCACGCCTTCGGAGGGTGAATCCAGCCTGGAGTCCTGAAGTCAGTAGCCGGGTAGTTCCCATTAACCTTGAAGAATTGGTTGCCAAAGGTCAACGCCACTGCAGGATTTTCTCCCACTGGGATGTCTCGCGACACATTCCCAGGATGCAGGCCCATTATGCAATGAGGAGGCCCCGCTCTAGCATAACCAGAAGATTGAAGCATCAAGTTTCCTATGTGAACGGAGTCGGCACTCCGGCTCACTTCCCACGACATCTTCCGAGCTTGCGTCACGCACTGGAAGGAAGACAAAGAAAAATGGCGCTTGTTGGACGGAAGGTAGAACCTCTCGCCATCCAACTGGAAAATCCACTGCCCTTCCCCTGCATGTAGTTCGTGGTCAGGGTCTGGTGCGACATCCCCGAACATGAAATCGGGCTTCCTATAAATTCGACGGTCGACATCTTCAAGGGGAGCTGTGGTCAGGATACTCCTCGTTGTATATTGATCACCACCATGAATAAGCGTATCTCTGACGAGAGAACTCCGCTCACTGAACAAAGAAGCCTGCCTTGAAATTGCAAGCTCATATTGCCATCCGATCCCATGGTCATCTCGAACAGGTTGTTTGAGGGACCAGGAGTATAGTGCACTGCAAGAACAAAGAGAAACTGCGATTAGTTCATCAGCCGAAAGAGGGCTAAAACCAGGAAGCAAAATTTGACAAGGCATAGCCTCGCCCTCTGAGCAAGGATTAGCCTAAACGATAGCTTCATCCCGAAGCTTAGCTTCGCAGCTACAGTGTAACTCCGCATCCCACACGGGGACAGGATGCAGAAAAACAACCAAGTGTTAGCTTCGCTTTGGAAGCTTAGCTTCGAACAACAGGATGTGACAAAACCTCGAAGGATAACTTCGTCAGAAGGGCATTACGGTCCTTTTCTGTCAAATATCAAAGGACAGCTTCGCATCCTGTCATTCAACAGGATGTGAACCGCCTAAAGGTTAACTTCGCTTGGAAGCTTGAGGAAGAACTCTTCAGTTCTTGGATTCCCGATCAAGAAATCAAGGTAAAATCAGGGAATGGGACTCCCTAGAATCATGAGACCATGATTGTTCTCATGTTGGATTCACCCAAAGACAGCCAGAAATCGGCTTTAAAGGAGAGACGGCAGTCTCTAATCAAAAGAGAAAGTTCCCTACCGGCGATTGGTCGTTCGATGACCGGAGGAGGAGAAGGACCCTCCGCTGCAGAAGTTGCCACTTCTTTTCCCGCTCGTCTCTTGGGCGCCATTGAAGAGCTGCGGAAGCTTTCAGTTTTCTTTAATGGAAAGGAAAGAGGAAGAAGAAGAGGCTAAAGGTCTCTAAAAATTTCAAGTGAAGAGATCTGTCCTCTCTACAGTCCAATCGGACTTTATAGGCCAATGAGCGCCTGAAACGACGCCTCGAAAAGAGTACAGGCTGTCGTTTCAAATTAATTTGAAACGCCGCCTAAAGCGCCTTCCCGAGAAGCGCTGATTCAGCCACTAAGGCTTAACTTCGCCAATGAGCCGAAGTGCGGACTTCACACAAGTTCGTCAAGAACTTCGCCAAAAGGGTTGCCTTAGCCCGTTAAAGGTACAATTCGCCGACATGCCAGTTTCACGCGAAGCTCATTCAAAAAGGACTTGTCCTTAACTCTGCACAAAGTTTAGCCCCGCTATGGCCAAATTCTCAATGAAGGCAGGCAAAAATCAGATGAGTGGAAGATAAACTTTCATTGATTTAAGAGCAAAAGTACATTGATATTACATCAAGGTTTTATTTCATACAACAGAATCAGTTGCTCAGCAAGGTGATTTGCGCAAAAGGCATACAAGTGGTTTTATCTGCTTCCAGATCAGACCAACTGGACACGAAAGGCCTTCCTCCTGCACAAGGCCGTAACCAGTTGTGCCACGAGGACACGGCCATAATTCTCCACAAAAATGGTACAGTTTGCCACCAGGAAGCTGGATCACCAAAGTTGAAAGTTGGCAATGAACTTATCGCCGCCAACACGATAGATCACCTATAATGGGAATTGGCAGTGATGTCAGTGATCTCACAGGTGTGACATCCGCCTTCCCGAAGTAGATCATCTCGGATAAGCGGCTACCAGCCTCTCCTCAGAACGAATCATCTCGTATAAGAGGCTGCCAATAGCCTCTGGGACACACATCAGCTGCCCCAAGTTGTTCCTCCTGCTTAAAAGTAAAGCTTCAACCAGGGAAGCATAAGGCAACTTTTCGGTCTCTTTCATCAAGACACGAGATCAGCGAACATAGCTCACTGCAATGCAAAATTGGAGCAAGTTAGCAGTTAAACACAAAAGATACTGCAAAAGCGCTAAAGCCGAATTCTTTGGGGCGAAGCAATCCGATTTCGATTGGAACAGAGGATAAGCCTCGCTTGCACAGTGATGATGGGCTAGCTCAGCAAACGCCAAGTCCTAGCCTCGCCTATACGGTTAAGCCAGACTGATCCTATGGGACGCAGTCTTAGCCTCACCTATATGGCAAGACTGGCTCAACCTTGAAGAGACTAAGTCCCAAGTTCTGCCTGTGCAGCGGACTTAACATGCAGTGATCTTTCTCTAACCAAGTCAAGACGATAGCTTTGCTGGGAAGCTATGCTGAAATCCTTCTCCGCAGATCAGTTAAATGGAGAACAAGGGAAGCTAATCCCTGAAGCAGACGCTAAAGCTAAATTGAGGGAGATGAATTCCCTAAAGTTGGTGAAGTCGTTGAATGATCAAGACTTACCGGTCCTTGGCCGGGTAATAACCAGAGTGGGCATTCCCACTACTTCAGAGATCTGAGTATCTCTCTCAACGAAGAGAAGAAGAGAAGAGCAAATCACTTCTCTCTTCAGAGGACCTCAAGTGTCCTATTTATAGGCCCCATGGCCTGAGCGCTGCCGCCTCAAGCGTGGAAGCACGAGCGCATTTAAGGCATTTACTGCGCCTTGAGAACAGGGACGGTTTCCCTTGGAACTGTGCAAAGGAAGAAACGTCTCCCTCATAAAGGCACTTATTGCACCTTGAAGAAAGGGAATATCCTCCCTCGAAAACGTGCGAATCAGAGAATATCTCCCTCGATCAGCATGAAGAAAGGAGTAATCCTCCTCGTAACTTGCCCACGGCAGTTGGCCTCGGGAAAGCGACGGATGTTCCAGAGCGAACTTATTTAGCTGCGAAGCTACCCAGACGCGAGTCTACATGATTCCTCGGCGAATCTACATCCCAAAGCGGGATTTAAAGCGAAGCTGAACTCAACCATCATGGCGATGTTCATACTCCACACACCACCAATCAAAGCAGTTCAAAGTATTTCAAAGTCTGAGCCATTGCAGACTCTTGAAAACTTTGAAGGGGGTCTTGTTGACACTTAAAAAAGACAAGATTCTTATTGGTCTGAACAATGTCTAAACTTGTTGACATTTACAAAAGACAAGTGACAGACGAGCTGAAGACCAGTTTTCACCCATCTCCGAGGGACAAGGAAGCAACTTGGACTCT
This sequence comes from Agave tequilana, assembly GCA_038442645.1. Taxonomy (NCBI): domain Eukaryota; kingdom Viridiplantae; phylum Streptophyta; class Magnoliopsida; order Asparagales; family Asparagaceae; genus Agave; species Agave tequilana. The sequence goes on along the minus strand of JAVJIF010029185.1, from coordinate 9,288 downwards.
ACTGATCCAGCAAGCAGACAGTGAACCCGGATTGTTTCTAAACAGACCTCAGCAGGTCTATGGTGCTAACACTTAGCATCGCATGAGCCCAAAGGGATAGCCTCGCATGAGAGGCTAATATCACCCAACTTCGCCACAGGGGACTTCCAGCTCCGCCAAAGGGTTTCTTTCGTACTTCGCCAGAAGCTGCCTCTAGCCCCGCTACGACCTCAATGCGGACAGCTCCGCTATTGGTCTGCTATGGTCAACCTTTGGCCAATCAAATCTCCAGATAAGATCGGATCCAATCAGATCAAATCCAATTAAGATCAAATCAGAGATCAAATTTGGCAGTTGATTGCCACAATCTCTTGACTCTTCTAAAAACGAGTAAGAAGATTAGGGGAAATCCTCCAACGATATGGAAAGGATCAAGAAGATCAACCGACCTGTCAATTCTAGCTTCGCAGAAGCTGATCCTAGCCTCGCAGCAAGGCTACTTTCCATATTTAAACAGATTTGATTCAATCTGTTTCCATTTTTTCAAGGGACGATTATACCCTTTCTCTCCCTATAAATAGCCCACCAGGGGTACAAGGAGAGGCAGGCATACGGACGCACAAGAATCGGAGAAAAAGAGGACTCCACAAGCAGAGGCTTCTTCACGACGCACCGTGCGCTCTCGAATTCAGAGATCTTTTTAGAGAATTTCTTTCTCTATCCAGGGTGTTGATACCCTAACATCGTCCTTTTTCTCAAGGAATCTCCGGAACCAGGCGAGAAGGAATTCCTAATTGAAGGCGATTTTGAGAAGCAGCAAGAGGGTTCTACCAACCTTCTGTTCTCTGATTCCCGGAACCAGGCGAGAAGGGAATCTCATCGCTCGCATCGTCAAAGGGACAAAGTGGTCGCGCGCTGACCAGACTCCTATCGGCACACTTCTTCAGAATCTCTGAGGAGATCTACTTGTAATCATTTTAAGAATACTTGTAATTTAGCTCCTCAACCCTTTTATTGTAAGTTTTCCCCTTTGCGAATATAATGGAAAACATCTGGGGGTGGCCCAATGCTTCGAGCACGGAAGCATAGGAAGGTTTCCACGGCCAAGGTTTCAAAGCAGAAACCGGAAGCAGAATTCTACGAACACCCCTCAGCCTCGCGTGTGGCTAATCAGGTTCCTTGCGAACCTAAATCTCCTCTGCCAAGGCGAGTATGGAAGCCTAAACAGAAGTCTCCAACCGAAGCTTCAGGCGTAGCTACGCCTAAACCGCGCCTCTCTCGCGAAGAAAAAGGCAGGATGCCTGTCTGCTCCGATCATAAAGTTACGACGGCAATCATACCGTCGTCCAATTTAAAAGCAGCAATGCCTCGCACCGGCCTCGTTCTCACGAGCGAAGCTACTGTACCACAGCGTACGCGCAGGGTTCATGACCGCGAAGCTGAAGCCAAAGTACTATCTAAGGCTAGTTGCCTTCGCAGCAGCATAGTGAGTAAAGCAACACAGCGTGCTCCGCTTTCCAGTGCGTCAAGCACTAAGCTCACGCCTGATGGCGAAGCTAGAACCAAAGCACTATTCAGTGCTAATCCCATCTGCAGGGATAAAAGAAGCAGGACATCGTCCTATGTGCGATCCAAAAGAGCCTTTGCGCTCGATTGCAGAGACCCAACAGGGTCTGATTTGAGGAAATTGTTGACGGATAGACAAACCTCTTCCCCTGTTGTCAACAAGTGGGATGTCAGCTGGTGACACTCCACTCGGTCCATTGCCGGCTGGGACCAATTCCCGCCATGCCTCCAAGACGACGGTCTGTTTTTGATCGGCTATCGGTACAGGCCCCGAGGAAACACTGCAAAAGGAGCACCTTGAAAAACACCTAGAGGGGGGGTGAATAGGTGTAATTGCTAATCTAAGAAACTCAATGCAAACTAAGTGCGCTAAATGCGGAAGCTAATGCAAATTATGCACAAACTAATACAATACAACAATTGTAGCCGAATTCCCCTTGCGAGGCTCTGGACTAACTCCCCTTGATTCCCCTTGAAATGGGTTGAGGCGCTATGTGAAGCTCTTGTTGGATGAGTACAAGTTAGGCACACACACAAGCAATCAAGCAATAAGAAATATGTGCACACACAATCAAGCCAAGCAATCAAGGATAAATTACAATATGAAAGATGCAAGGCAACACAAGCAATGTATATAATATGAATGCTATGAAAGTATGATGCTTGTATGAAATGATGCTTTGCACAAATGTAAAGAGAGAGAGTAAGAGAGACAATGGGAGCAATCGCAAACACCGAGATTTGTTTCGAGGTTCGAGCACCTTGCTCTACATCCCCGCCTACACCACCGTGTAGGATTTCCACTATCTCAACTCCCACCGAGGGAACCTCTACCGAAGAGGATTTCTTACAACTCTAGGAGTACCTAACTCCTCTCTCAATACAACCTCCACCGAGGCCAACAACAACCAACAACAACACCTCTACCAAAGAGGCTCACAACCAATCTCAATCACCTCACACTTGAGGGATACAAACCAATCACCCGATCACCTCTACCTAAGAGGGATACAACAAGAATAAGGGTGTACAACTTAGAGGTTACAAACAACAACCTCAAAACTCTCTCTTTCTTTCTTTTTCCACAAAACAAAGATCCTAATAGTTTAGGATAGTATGATATAGCTCAAGTGTGGAATCAAAGTGTTTTTGAAACAAGCAACAAAGAAAAACTACTTGGGAAATCTCTTGTATAAGATAGAAAATGAAATACCAAATCAAAATCCCAAAACCTAGTTTTCTTTGATTTTCCAAAAACCCAAACAAATAAAGATGAGAAGTTTTTGCACTTAAAACTCTTTTGAAAACTCTTTTAAACACTTCAGAAAACTGGTAATTTTTCTCTTAAAAAACTTGGCTAAAATCCCCAAAGAGATGGGGTTATATAGCCCCTATACAAAACTAGCCGTTAGGCTGAGTTGGCAGTCTGACAGACTGCCGGTCGACCGGTCTGGTCGACCGCCAACGGTCAAAAATGTGACCGTTGGGCAATAGCGGTCGACCGGCCCGGTCGACCGAAACATCCTGAGAGCAGAACTCTCATCTCGGTCGACCGGCCCGGTCGACCGTCCCAGAGACTCCAAAACGTGCACAGACTTGTGCACATCGGTCGACCGTCCCGGTCGACCGGCCTATGGTGCGGTCGACCGGTCCGGTCGACCGACTTGGCCTGTCAGCCAGTCCTCAGTTCTGCACAGATACGGGATTTGAAAATAGGTCTTTTCACTCAATAAAAATCCATAAATTCACAATAAATCTAAAAAATAGTTTTAATCACAATAAAAACTGTTTTTCTAAAAATATGTTTTTCTAAAACTAGTTTTATCATTTTACTTTGATAACCAAACTTGTGATAAAAATTTCAAGACATATATTAATCATATCAATTCATTTTTGTGTCTTGCCAATTTTATCAAAACAAAACTTGTATTTTATCAAACTAGAATTTTCCAAAACATGAATAGGGATATCAAAATAAGTTTGTTTACCAAGTTAAAGCATGTATGTATAAATAGAAAATATCTACTATACATATAACATATGTAAACTTGTTTTGATCAACTATTCATAAAAACCAAATATCAAATCATAAAACGTGTGTGTTTTGTGTTCACTTGAGCATATCAACTAAACTAAGCTTTACAAATGGATCTAAAAACTCTATCTAAACTAGGATACCTAAGTCTTCTTGACGATCATCATCTTCAAGTAGACTTGCTCCAAAACTCCATCCATGGGCTAGACAAAGTGTGAACTTGAAGCTTTGGCCCTGGAATCACCATGAATAGCTTCTAAACTCCTTGTTGAAGCTAATCACCAACTAATATCCTGTTAATGATCTGAAACTTAGAAACACAAGAATATTAGTAAACATAACTACATGAGTGTTGATCATCATCAAAACTAGAGTGGAAGGCCATTTGGCCAACACACCTCACGAGATCCAGCCTCCGCATCCGTTAACATGACCGGAAGAGGATGAGAGTCCCCAGATCCAGATTATAGCCCAGGCTTAGGCGAAGTCTTGGTGCATGAAGAAGGTGTTTTCCGAAACACCAGATCCAGGGTGGTAATACCCTACACTTATGAACAGCCTTCTTCCTCGACGGCCCTAGCCTCGCAAGAACCCAGAAGATTACTCCAGTCATCAGACAAAGAAGATGATGAAGATAGTGGGTACGCCCTTTGGCGACAGTTAGTTCAGTGTGAACAGACAGAGCATCAGTCAATATGGCTGATAATGCTAACGACGACCTTCGTCGGCGCCTGGAAGCCCAGGAGCAAACTTTCAGAACCCAGCAAGAGGCTCTGGACAACATTCAACAGATGCTCGCTCAACTCCTCAGTAACCGGAATAACAATGATGCCGGGAGCAATCACGATGAGGAGGAACACTTCAGCAATGAGCAACCAAAGCCAGAGAAATCCAAGGAGGGTTCTTCTTTAGACGCCGAAATCCTTAAGGGCCTCCAGGCTCAAATCGCATTCCTAGCTCAGAAGGATGAATTAAAGAAGGTAGGGGCAGTCCATCCTTATCCGTCGGAGTGGGATTCGGTGCCATATCCACCGAAGTTCAAACCACCAACGTTGCATACCTATGACGGAAAGAGCTCGCCAAATCAGCACATCTACTATTTCCGGTCTCAGACTGGTAATGTTATAAGCAATGACGCCATCATGGCTAGGCTATCATTGGCACCTAAAGGGGTGGCATTTGACTGGTTCCGAAGTCTTCCCCCGGCTCTATCAACTCCTGGATCGACCTGGAAACTCGGTTCCTCTCTCGTTTCTATGAGGACGATACCGAAGTAACCATGGACAAGCTCCTCTCCACTGTGCAGAGGAAGGGCAAATCTATCCGTGACTACATTGAACGGTTCAGAAATTTATCCTTGATGTGCCCAGCAGGGATGCCATTACCCATGCTCTTACAGACATGCAGGCACAACTTCTTAGACCAAGTGGAAGTTCGCATGGGGGCTGTCAAAGCCCACACTTGGAAGAAATTGGTCGAACAAGCAGAGATAGCCGAGAAGTCGGCTAAAAAGTTCGAACCATCCGCCCTTAGAGGCAAGTGGGGGATGAACAACAAAGGGCGTAGCGACCTACCGCAATCTTCTCAAGCTAAAGGCAAAGAGACTATGTCTGTGGAGTTATCCGGAGATGTGCAGTCGAAGGCCAAGAAGAGCGGCTTCAACAATCAGGAGCCTAAGTTCCTCTAAAGCAGTACTCCTTCAAAGATGATCAGGTGGTCACGATATTCCATCTGCTCCACAAAGGGAACAAAATAAAACTGCCAGATGCTCGGCGTCCCAATGAGATAGGGCGCACAAACGACCCTAAATACTGCCTCTACCACAGGATGATCCACCATCCTACTGACAAGTGTTATGTCCTCAAGGACAGAATACAAGCCCTAGTCGATGCCGGGGTTCTGACGTTGAAGACGGAGCAGAAGAAAGTCACTGCCAATATGGTGACCCTCGAGTTCGAAAAAACTCCAAAGGTCACAGTTCCTGACGGAACTTATTCAGTCCCTGCTCCACGGTTGGACGTCAAGCATCCTCCAGCTACAGCTCAAGATAATAAGGGTCTGTTCCCTTAACATTAGAGACAGGAGAAGTCATGTGGATACACCCAGACCTCGTCCAAGACGTACATCGGGATTTAAAGGAGCCCAACTCAAAGGGCAAGTCTTGCAATGTCATCTCCGTCTTGCCAGACGACGGCAATCTTACATCGGCTTCCCTCAGTGATTCAGAAGGAGAAAAGCTTGCCTGCACGGCACAAGCCGATGCGCCTCAACAGACGGGCACCCGATCCGAAAAATCATACTTGAGGCAGTAAGAAAAGTCTACTGACGAGACACAACAGCAAACGACGTCAGTACAAGCACCAGCATCCACTCCAATCCCAACCAAGGGAAAAGAGAGACCTAAGGAGGTACGATTCGACCACGTGTTGAAGAAACCACCAGGCCAAGGGTTTGATACGCCCTTTCGGTTCGACATATTGGCTCTGCTGGCCAATATCCCAGCTCGTATCACTATACACGAGCTCCTTCGCCTCTCAAAAGAGACAAGAGAAGCATCAGGGATGCGCTAGCCAATTCAGAATCCTTCCTGACATGCATGCCTGAGATCCTAACGACGACGTTCAGTCTCCTTGCCCAGAATGTCATCATGCACAATCAAAGGTGCCCGCTATTACCTTCACAGCGGAAGATATGCTTCTCAAAGACAACAAGCACGATCGACCTCTGTACTACACCGGATATATCGGTTCAACGTGCATTGAAAGAATACAAGTCGATCCGGGGTCCGCACTCAGCATCATCCCCAAAGGCTTCTTTACTTCCTCGGCATACCGCTGTATAGGTTGTCCTCAACCACTACTAATATACGGTTTCAACACCGGGAGCAGTCATCCACTGGGAAAAATTCGACTCCGTTGCAGAATCGGGAGGCTGAAGTCAGAAGTGACATGCTATGTCATTGATGCTGACACATCATAAACCTGCTGCTCGGACGGCCATGGATCCATGCCAACTGGATCGTTCCCTCTACTCTGCACCAATGCTTCAAATATGTTGAAGATGACGCGACTGTTTCCATTATATTTGCAAAGGGGGAAAACTACAAAAAGGGTTGAGGAGCTAAATTACAAGTATTCTTTAAAAGATTACAAGTAGATCTCCTCAGAGATTCTGGAGAAGTGTGCCGATAGGAGTTTGGTCAGCGCGCGACCACTTTGTCCCTTTGACGATGCGAGCGATGAGATTCCCTTCTCGCCTGGTTCGGGGAATCAGAGAATAGAGGGTTGGTAGAACCCTCTTGCTGCTTCTCAAAATCGCCTTCAATTAGGAATTCCTTCTCACCTGGTTCCGGAGATTCCTTGAGAAGAAGACGATGTTAGGGTATCAACACCCTGGATAGAGAAAGTAATTCTCTAAAAGGTCTCTGAATTCGAGAGCGCACGGTGCGTTATGAAGAAGCCTCTGCTTGTGGAGTCCTCTTGTATGCATGCCCTTTTTCTTGTGCCCCTGGTGGGCTATTTATAGGAAAAGCAAGGGTATAATCGTCCCTTGAAAATATAGAAACAGATTGAATCGAATCTGTTGAATCCGAAAAGTAGCCTTGCTGCGAGGCTAGGATCAGCTTCTGCGAAGCTAGAATTGGCAGGTCGGTGATCTTCTTGATCCTTTCCATATCGTTGGAGGATTCCCCTGATCTTCTTACTTGTTTTTAGAAGAGTCAAGAGATTGTGGCAATCAACTGCCAAATTTGATCTCTGATTTGATCTTGATTGGATTTGATCTGATTAGATTTGATCTCATCTGGAGATTTGATTGGTCAAAGGTTGACCATAGCAAACCAATAGCGGAGCTGTCCGCATTGAGCTCGTAGCAGAGCTAGAGACGGTTCTGGTGAAGTCCGAAAGAAACCTTTGGCGGAGCTGGAAGTCCTCTGTGGCGAAGTTGCGAGTTAGCTTCTTGGCGAGGCTTTGGATGACTTCAAGGCAAAGTTGGGTGATATTAGCCTCTCAAGCGAGGCTATCCCTTTGGGCTCATGCGATGCTAAGTGCTAGCACCTTAGACCTGCTGAGGTCTATTAGAAACAATCCGGGTTCACTGTCTGCTTGCTGGATCAGTGGAGTCCAAGTTGCTTCCTTGTCCCTTGGAGATGGGTGAAAACTGGTCTTCAGCTCGTCTGTCACTTGTCTTTTGTAAATGTCTACAAGTTTAGACATCGTTTAGACCAATAAGAATCTTGTCTTTTTTAAGTGTCAACAAGACCCCCTTCAAAGTTTTCAAGAGTCTGCAATAGCTCAGACTTTGAAATACTTTGAACTGCTTTGATTGGTGGTGTGTGGAGTATGAACGTCGCCATTATGGTTGAGTTCAGCTTCGCTTTAAACTGCTTTGGGATGTAGATTCGCCGAGGAATCATGTAGACTCGCGTTGGGTAGCTTTCGCGGCTAGATAAGTTCGCTCTGGAACATCTGTCGCTTTCCCGAGGCCAACTGTCGTGGGCCAGTTACGAGGAGGATTACTCCTTTCTTCGTGCTGATCGAGGGAGATATTCTCGATCGCGCGTGTTTCCACGGGAGGATATTCCCTTCTTCAAGGCACAATAAGTGCCTCTATGAGGGAGACGTTTCTCCCTTGCATGGTTCCAAGGGAAACTGTCCCTGTTCTCAAGGCGCAGTAAATGCCTTAAATGCGCTCGTGCTTCCACGCTTGAGGCGGCAGCGCTCAGGCCATGGGGCCTATAAATAGGACACTTGAGGTCCTCTGAAGAGAGAAGTGATCTGCTCTTCCCCTCTTCTTGGTTGAGAGAGATACTCAGATCTCTGAATTAGTGGGAATGCCACTCTGGTCATTATCCGGCCAAGCACCGGTAAGTCTTGATTATTTAACGACTCACCGATTTAGTGAATTCATCTCCCTTAATTCAGCTTTAGCGGCTGCTTCAGGGATTAGCTTCCCTTGTTCTCCATTTAACTGATCTGCGGAGAAGGATTTCAGCATAGCTTCCCAGCGAAGCTATCATCTGACTTGGACAGAGAAAGATCACTGCATGTTAAGTCGCTCCCCAGGCAGAACTGGGACTTAGTCTCTTCAAGGTTAAGCCAGTCTTGCCATATAGGTTGGGCTAAGATGTGTCCCATAGGATCAGTCTGGCTAGCCATATAGGCGAGACTAGGACTTGGCGTTTGCTAAGCTAGCCCATCATCACTGTGCAAGCGAGGCTTATCCTCTGCTCCAATCGAAAATCGGATTACTTCGCCCAAAGAATCGGCTTTAGCGCTTTTGCAGTATCTTTTGTGTTTAACTGCTAACTTGCTCCAATTTTGCATTGCAGTGAGCTATGTTCGCCGATCTTGTGTCTTGATGAAAGAGACCGAAAAGTTGCCTTATGCTTCCCCAGTTGAAGCTTTACTTTTAAGCAGGAGGAACAACTTGGGGCAGCTGATGGTGGCCCAGAGGTTATTGGCAGCCTCTTATACGAGATGATCGTTCTGAGGTGAGGCTGTGGTAGCGCTTATCCGAGATGATCCACTTGGGAAGGCGGATGTCACACCTGTGAGATCACTGACATCAGTGCCAATTCCCATTATAGGTGATCTATCGTGTTGGCGCGCGATAAGTTTATTGCCAACTTTCAACTTTGGTGATCCAACTTCCTGGTGGCAAAATGTACCATTTTTGTGGAGAATTATGGCCGTGTCCTCGTGGCACAA